>JASANF010001830.1:0-89635 GCA_030248245.1 Trissonchulus sp. WLG1_4 | reverse complement strand
TCGCTTATCTGCTGACAAAAAACGTTTCTGAGTTTTTCCAACACCCCCGATGCCGTTCACGAACAACCAAGGAAAAGATTTTTCCTCCAGTGAATGCATTTGAGTCTGATCAAAGAAAGACATAGGTTTGTTGAAATTTTTAGCCAATGTTGCTTCTTTAATTTGTCCCGTTTCAAGCAATTTTTTTATGTCACATTTCTTCAATGGTAAATCAGCATAAAATGCTAAGAACTCACTAAAGTCAAAGTCATTTTCAAAAATATTTGCATTGCTGTGAGATAAACGGGGGTTTTGCAAAATTGAATAGTTTCAGCAACATCTAAGTTACAGTACAATGAATTATTTTCATGTAACCATTTTAACGCCTCAGGACTCCCCTCTCGACTTCTTCTTTCTTTTTTTTTTTTTTTTTAACCCAAAAGTTTGGGAAAAAGATTTTTTTAGTGACACGGGATAATTTATTATTTGGCCTTTTTCTTCCAAACTGACCGCCTGGTAGTACTACAATAGTTAAAAAAGGCTGCACCAATGCTATTAGCCGCTTCTCGACTGTTGTTAGTGCCATTAAAACATTTGGTATTTTTCCAGGATTTAAAGAATTTTGTCTGAAAGAATTGCTATTGAACTTTCCTTCGGTAAAGCAGCTGTAGCAGCTACGACAAAAACACTGAATTGTTAACTTTGTTTCAGAACTGACAGATCGATATAACGTTTCATTTGAAAATAAATGTGCTGTACATTCTGAACAAACAAACTTTGGTTTCTCCTCTACGAAAGCTACAAAATTGTCTATATCTTTATGAAATGAGTTCGAAATCTTGTTACTAGTACGCTTTGGAGCAGCCCTTATAACGTTTCTAAATACATTAGCTAATTTGCTATCACTACACATACCGGCCGAACTTAGTTGCACATTCACTTCCGTCAATTCTGCCTCCTTCGATTTTCGCTTCTTGGTCTTCTTCCCTCCATCAGTAGCCCTGGATTTGGTCTTGGCTTTGGTGACAGACTGGCCTGGGACAGCATTGGATGTTTTGTTCTCCACCTCCATGGCAGTCTGGCTCTGGCACTCGTCATCCTCCGGTTCCAACATGCCCCCAACTGAAAATACAAAATTGGAAGCAGTCGATTCAAACTCACTTTTTGCATACAATAAACAGCAAATCTGACTTGATGGTTCAAGCAAATAGCTTTGCTCAGTGTAGCGTTTAGGTCTGAAGAACTGTGGAGTAAACGTTCGATTCAAATCATCAAGTAATTGAAACCCTTCTGATCCTAAAACTGCTGGTATAAAGTGATTGCCAGTGCTTATAATAAATCCAGTCCAAGTGTACTCTGAATCAACGACAGAAAACTTGTGCTCAATAACCAAACTGCTGTAACTATCACTCGCAACAACTATACAGATAAAATTTGAATTAATAAAATTAGAAAGCCTCATTGGTGTTTTGCACTGCTCACAACCAAGCTCCGTTTGCAATACATGTGCATTAACACAGCTACCTACAGATCCATGCTGCCTGATACTCTGATTTGATAAATATAAGGGCCACGGACTGTAGCAATTCTTTTGGAACTTGCAACGTGGGCACTCAAAACTGCTGACGAAGTTGAACATGCTATCATTTCCAGACAGCAAAACAAACGGTTCAGTAATTTCAGTTCGTGGCGTACCCTTAGGGTAAAAACTTTCCTGACACGCGACCAAATACTCCCATAACATGTTACGTGAGTCTTTCAACGTTTCAGAGTTTGAATCATCTTGTCCTCGGTAAACACACGATCGAAAAACGAGCTTCCGATAGTCAGTAGTTGAAAATTCACTCATCCGAGTTCCCAATTTTTTTAAATACAAGATGATATATAATTTCAAAAAATGCGTCTACACCACATGAGTACGTTCCCTGTTGTCGAATACACTCATTTAAACACCAAACTTTCACTAAATTGTGGGTCATACTAATTACTGGGTACTCCAATCAAATTAAACAAAAAAACTCTTACCGAAGGCAGAGCACTAATAGAGACAAATAGGAATATAATTCGGAAGTATAGTATAATAGAGCCGGAAGTATATTATATTAGAACAGCCCAGACACCCTGACAAAAGCCAACAAATCCAGAATCAAACAAAGCACACCAGTGAGGGAACCAACCCAGAGCATACCAGACCAGTCCTTAGCAAAATTTGGTGAACGCAGATGAATTGATGGTCAAAGCGAAAAATCTAGGGCGTAATGGACTCCTGTGGATCTTCGGAAACTGTTCCAACAGAAACAATCATTGGTTGCTGCCCACCAATACGCTGATGTGCTGGTCACCTGATCCTAACTGTATGCATGACTTCATCTTTAGCATCACCTACATTTGCCAAAGCAAACCGATAACCACAGAGACACCATACTTAGCGGCAACTAGTGTGCAGATCTTTCAGCAGATAGTTATGTAAGCATAACTTCATGACAGATTTAGTGTCTTCTGCACTTCCTATTGCAAACTACAGGACACAGAGATAAGGCCACGGGTGCAAAGATGCTTTAGATTGTTATGCAAGCATAAGGTCAACCAAACAGTGCAGTACCCGACCAAGTCCTTCATTGAACACAATGTGCAGTGGTATTTCAAAGTGATGGAAAATTACTGAATAGAGTCTCTTGTATGTGTGCGCATCAGTAATAATTTCATTGAATACAACATTTGCTAGTTGGTAGTGCCGGTAGTAGCTTATTCAACAATTGGTAGACATGTAGTTTTTTTATTATTATTTGTTTCTTGTTCCAGATTACAGCCTATACAAAGAGCACTCTGATGCCCAATACAGGATTATGCGGTCGATAGGTCATGTGGCTCTCATTCTCTCTGTTCAAACTATTTGTCAGCCCATTTTATACCATTTGACAGTGCTATCTACATGCAAATTCTGAACTAAATTGTAACTTTAAACCGTCAGTGGTTAATTTGATTGAAAGTCGCAATTTACTGATGACTATTATCAAAGCGTTCATGTCCGGTCAGGAGGCAAACCGCTGGTCTCAACCTGCCCCTGGAAGGATCTTCAGTTTTAAACCAATAAACTGATGTTGAACATACATAGTAGACGTGGCACACAAACCGCCGTGGCGCAACTGTTCTTCACGGCACCTAGCGAGGTTTTAATTAGAAACGTCCGATAATTTGCCGCCAAAATTGACAATGACAAAAATGACAATCTCGGATTGGCCAATTTGGTCGCTGGATCTGGTTTGATTGGTTGGCGCGAACGACGATGAGTTTATGAGTTCGAAAATTAAATTGTAAGTTCGGACACAGAACCGATATTTGAGATAACTTTCACACGTTGCCAATGTCAAATCTCCTCAGTAATATATACTTATTAAGCATAATTTAGCCTAGGTTGATTCAAGTGCGCTGCAGTTATACAATGAAGATTAGTTAGTTTGTGGTCCACCTACAGTAAAAACTGATACTAGTTTTAGTTTGTAAAGGCTTCAGTTTCAGTGTCTTAAACTTTTTTGGTTGTGTCCCATTTTTTAGTGGCCGTACGTCGTGCACACGAACCTTAACGCAATCAGTTCCCCAGCATAAAATTGGACACTTAGTTTTTATCAGTTCAGTTATGCAAAACTCAGTCGCGGTTCTTTATTTGGATCACCACACTGGTGCAGTCAAGACTCAAGGGCACACCCGGTTCGCTTAAGGCCCTGGCTTGTGTTATGTGCACCATTATTGCAGCTAAATTGTTAAGCATTGATACTTGATAGTATCAAGAGTACATAATAGGATGTATTATGTACTCTTGATAGTATTCACCCAAAATGAGAAATTTGACTTACACAAAAACCTTTACTTCTCTAGAAGGAACAAAAAGGTATAAGACATGATGATCATGTAATTACCAACATCCAAAACCTCTTGATTAAACAGACTGCACTTTTGCTATGTGTGTGTACTGTGTGTGTATATTTTGCTAAACCCTATCACACGCAAGTCAGGCCTGGCACTATAAGATACGTCTTATATTCTCCCTGCACATCACACTCGCAACCATGTACAGGCAGTGTTGATCAAAACATTGTGTATTAGAAGCATACTATAAAATTATGTACCGTAGGTCGTGGAGTCAGAAACTTACAGAAGCTACGCATTAAGTTTCTAGTGTTCAAATTTACCCTAACCTAAACAGGGAGCTTTCTCTTCTCAGAACTTCAGAAAAGATGTGTGGGTAATTTCTATTCTAAATTTATTTCTATAAGTGTAACTCTATTCTGTAGTGGTTTAATCATTTGCCCTGAAAAGGGCAGTTGGAGTAGTGAAAGTTGTGGTACACCTTCGTTGGGCTGGCGGTTCATTAAAAGCAGCCATCTATCCATCCATCCAAGATGCTTCCCGTTTCGTCCAGGCATTCCCAGAGAAGAGCAGCGGGACCCATCCGTGAACCGACTGCTTGCCGGCTACCTGCACTTGCACAATGCTCGTATTAGTGACAGACTGAATTGCGGCCAGACAAATGCTAATTTGCATATTAGTGCTTCCTGTCTGCGTAGTAGCCAATCATAAAGCGGCCAAATTTACAGGCCCGCCCCTGTCTGGCTTGCTATTGGTCGAAATTCAATTCTCATTTGCATATCCACTCGCATTGGACGATCACATTGCCAAATGTCGATTTGTGAGTATTACAAAATCTTGAACAGGGGGGGTGCGCTCAGACGGAAATAAGAAACTATTTAAAAATTTTATTCTGGCGAAAAAATAATATTAAACTTAATTAAATTGTTTTTATTTATTTTCAGGTTCTTCCAATAATCTTTTGTGCTCTTCTTTAGAAGTTTTTAGGTTTACATTTAGTTTAGGTTGAATCGGCACCCCCCATGCAGGAAAAAAAGAGCAGGTCGTTTGGGGGCTAGGATTACACACAAATCATAGGCTAAGCTGCTACACAATTTACGTATTTCTGTTATTGGAGCAAATTCCAATAACAAAGGTTCCTTCTCTAGAAGGAACAATAATCAGAATCACAATTTTTAAACATTGATTGGTCGATACAAAAGTACAGTTTGAAAAGTAGAGCAAGCAAGTCTTTGTTCTGCTGAAATTTAAAGTGAACTAAAACCACGTTTCCAAAAAATTTGAAAAATTCGCAACAACTCAGGCGGTATTTTGTAATGAAATTATTTGTTAATAATAAACGTACGTAATACCATGGTTTTGTAAAACCACCGTTGTGAAATCTTCCCATAGAGTTGAATAAGTATATTTTTCCGTTCCAATAGATAAAACCTTACTGATCAGGCCCAACCCAATTAAAGCAATTGCTGCAATTGACCATTCAAAATCTAAAGAAGAAATGAAACTATTTCCCCCGCCCGCTACTTGCGCTATACACGCTACGACAGGTACCCCCCTAAGTAAATATATAACGTTGAGTAGATAAAGTATTCTCCAGCATATTAATATTCTACTAAAAACAGATCATTAAAAGAAATAACTAAAGATCGGCCGCTAAGCAATGTTTCGGCCCCGGGCCGGCCCGGGGCCGCAGCCATTTTCACCGGGCCGGCCCCGGGCCGGCCCGGGCCCGGCCCGGGCCCGGCATCGGCCCGCGGCCCGCCACCGGCCCCGGGCCGCGTGGCAGCGGGCCGGTCCGGCGGCCCGGTCGGCAAGGTCAGCCCCAGCCGGCCCGCTGTTTGCCGGGAATCGGCCCGGGACCGGCACGGTCGGCCCGGTGGGCCCTGGTTTGCTTGATCAGTAATAAAGACTGCTAAAGTCTAAGGACGACTGTAGCTCACTAATACTTTACATACAACTGTAACGTTTTGCATTACAAACACAAAGCTGCCCCTTAAAGTAGCAGTGTTATTCCCCAGCTGTTGCTTTGATAAGATAGCGCGAGCTCTCGGACCTTACACTCTACATAGCTGTAGAATAAATTAATGAATAGCAGACGCTGAACGGAAAGCTAAAATACTGAAACTTGTATCAGTTTTGATGTAGGTGGGGTGCACCCCACCAAATAATCAATAAAGTGTCTCAGCTTAGGCGTTTACAAAAACCTTCAACTGCACTAATCCTCACATTGTTGCAGCGCACTTGAGTCAAATTATAAACTTAAGCCTGAGATACATAAGTATAGTCCACCCGGCGTTGGTCTTAGTTCCCGCTCACAGCACTTGCTTTTAAATACATTCATATTAAACTGAAGACAAAGGTCGCTAGTTGCCGTGAAGACCAGTTGCTCTACGGGGGTTTGTTTGCGACGTCCATTTTATATGTATAATTGCATTTGATTGGTTCGAGGCTGAAGCTCCACCCCGCGGCCCGGTCGGCCCGGTCGGTCCGGTCGGCCCGGGCGGCCCGGTCGGCCCGGTCGGCCCGGGCGGCCCGGTCGGCCCGGTCGGCCTGGCCGGCCCGGTCGGCCCGGTCGGCCCGGCCGGTCCGGTCGGCCCGGGGCCGGCCCGCTGCCACGCAGCCCCGGGCCGGTGGCGGGCCGCGGGCCGCAGTGCAGCCGGACCGGGCCGGGGCCGGGCCGTCTGACTGAGCGTCGGCCCGGTCGGCCCGCGGCCCGGTCGGCCCGCGGCCCGCCACCGGCCCCGGCCGATCTCTAGAAATAACCAGAAAACATATATGATTTACTTGTTAAGCATGAAAAGAACAAGAAATAATTTAAGGCAATAATGAGTTAATAATCATAATAATATAATAATAATCAAGTACAAGCAGCGTCCAAGCGCCTAAATAGCCCAAATAGCACCATCTGGTGCTATAAGCGCTATTTTTTTAACCTACGAAAAAAATAGCGCTCATAGCACTTTGATGCGCTATCGTTTTGCTATACGCGCTATTTTTTATATCATCGACCAGAAGATACACCAAAATTCAAAAATAATTTTAAAATTACTTTTTTTACTGAGGAATCCTATACGTAGTAAAAAGTACAAAAAGTTTCAATAAATCAGCCAATAGCACAAAATAGCGCCTAAATAGCGCAAATAGCACCCTCAGGTGCAATAAGCGCTATTTTTTAAGCCTATAAAAAATAGCGCTTATAGCACTTTGATACGCTATCGTTGTGCTATATGCGCCATTTTTTTATATCGTCGACCAGAACATAAACAAAAATTTAAAAATAATTTTAAAATTATTCTGATTTATTGATGAACCGTATACTTACTAAAAAGTATAAAAAATTTCAATAAATTAGCCAATAGCACAAAATAGCGCCTAAATAGCGCAAATAGCACCCTCAGGTGCTATAAGCGCTATTTTTTTAAGCCTACGAAAAAATAGCGCTTATAGCACTTTGATGCGCTATCGTTGTGCTATATGCGCCATTTTTTATATCGTCGACCAGAACACAAACAAAAGTTACTTTTAAAATTCTTTTTGTTTATTGAGGGATCGTATACGTGCTAAAAAGTACAAAACTTTTCAATAAGTTAGCCAACAGCACAAAATAGTGCCTAAATAGCGCAAATAGCACCCTCAGGTGCTATAAAGCGCTATCCAAAATCAGCTTCATTATTTAAAGGGCAGCATTATCACTATTTGAGCTGGACACTATAATAGCGCTAATAACGCAAATAGCGGGAAGGGTTGGGGCTGGGGGGCGTTTTTGAGCTGGAATCTATAATAGCGCAAATAGCGCAAATAGCGCCTAGGGGTGGGGGGTGGGTAAAATCTCGGGCTCGTGCACGCTACCGTGACGCTACGGCGACATCTACCCTACCGCGTGTAAGCGAAATCGAAATAGCACTTTTTGTGCTATAGCGCTTTTTTTATGCGCTATATGCGTATAAGCGCTATGGAATTTGCTATATGCGCTATTTGCGCTATATGCGCTATCGAAGGTGCTATATGCACTATTTGCGCTATAGCGCTTTTTGGGGGTGCTATATGCGCTATTTGCGCTATATGCGCTATCGAAGGTGCTATATGCGCTATCGAAGTGCTATATGCGCTATTTGCGCTATAGCGCTTTTTGGGGGCGCTATATGCGCTATCGAAGGTGCTATATGCGCTATAGCGCTTTTTGGGAGTGCTATATGCGCTATTTGCGCTATAAGCGCTATCGAAGGTGCTATATGCACAATTTGCGCTATAGCGCTTTTTGGGAGTGCTATCTGCGCTATTTGCGCTATAAGCGCTCTCGAAGGTGCTATATGTGCTATTTTTTTGGATATGGATGAAACTTCTACAGAAAAATGGCCAGGTGGGATTTGAACCATTGCTAGATTGCTAGTTTAAGGCTCTACCGACTCAGCTACGTTGGCCTATTGGTGTTTGTGTCAATTTCCCTTTAAATAGTGATGCTGATCTTGGATAGCGCTTATAGCCCCTGAGGGTGCTATTTGCGCTATTTAGGCGCTATTTTGTGCTATTGGCTAATTTATTTACAATTTTTGTACTTTTGAGTAAGTATACGGTCCCTCAATAAATTAGAATAATTTTAAAATTATTTTTAAATTTTTGTTTGTGTTCTAGTCGACGATATAAAAAAATAGAGCATATAGCAAAACGATAGCGCATCAACGTGCTATAAGCGCTATTTTTTTCGTATGCTTAAAAAATAGCGCTTATTGCACCAGATGGTGCTATTTGCGCTCTTTAGGCGCGTGGACGCTGCTTGGATTTGATTATTATTTTATTATTATGATTATTAACTCATTATTGCTTTAAACTATTTCTCGTTCTTTTCCTGCTAAACAAGTAAGTTATATATGTTTTTTCGGTTATTTACTTTAATGATCTGTTTTTAGTATAATATTAATATACTGGAGAATACTTTATTTACCTAACGTTACGAGTATTTGGTATTTCTAAAATTTAGAATTTGGAATCAGTAAGTATTTCATGAGTAATAAACCATGTTGGAAGATTGCCTGTAATTTTTACTAATAGAAGCAAAGGATGAAAAGCCCTACAAACCCAACACCGTGGGGTGGGGGGGGGAACGGGCGCCTACTGAATTTTTTATCCTTCTAGGGTTTCATTTTGCGTAACCAATAGGACGAAGAATGGAAAGTCATGTTGGGTAATTGCATACAATTTTGACTAATAGGAGCGAGGAATGGAAAGCCCTACAAACCCAACGCCGGGGAGTGGGGGGGGGGGGGGGGTGGGCGCCTACTGAATCTTCTTACCCTTCTAGGCTTTTATTTTGTATCAAAATTAAAATTTAAAAATAATAATTTTAAAATTTTTATTTTTAATTGAGGGATCGTATACGTAGTAAAAAGTACAAAAATTATCAGTGATTTAGCCAATAGCATAAAATAGCGCCTATATAGCGCAAATAGCACCCTCACGTGGTATAAGCGCTATTTTTTAAGCCTACGCAAAAAACAGCGCTTAAAGCACTTTGATGCGCTATCGTTTTGCTACATGCGCTATTTTTTTTATATCATAAAAACAGACCTATTTTTATGACTATTTTACGCTATTTAAAGACAGACCAAGATTTAAAAATAATTTTTAAATTATTCTAATTTATTGAGGGACAGTTATACTTACTAAAAAGTACAAAAATTTTCAATAAATTAGCCAATAGCACAAAATAGCGCCAAAATAGCGCTAATAGCACCCTCAGCTGCTATAAGTCTATAAATAGCAAAAGCATATGAGTCGTAGCGTGTATAGCGCAAATAGCGAAATACCGGGGGGGGGGTGGGGCGTTTTTGAGCTGGAGACTATAATAGTGCAAATAAATGCTGAATGAATGAATGCTGAATGCTGCCCCAATTTCAACATACAAAGCCACCTCCCGCTATGGTGCGCCTGAGCCCAATTCGACAACGCCGCAAGCCACAAAGACTAGATCCAATGTCTGAAGAGTTTTTCGGAACGGAGTAGAGAATATCTGTACAGAGAAAGTGTACTTTTGGAAGAAGATACTTGAAACGTAAACACAAGAACTGTACGGGTAGATGTGGCATGTGTTACCGTTTTGCTGACTAGCATACATCGAGGAACACAAAAAGCCCAGCGGAACTCTTTCATCGGTAGATGTCGCGTGTAAGCGTGCAAAAACTGTACGGGTACATGTGGCATGTATTACCGTTTTGCTGACTAGTCGCTACAATACAGTTTCTGTGTATTGGTTCAAGCAATTATACGAACAGTACAATGCTTAAATTTTTTCGGATTTCTGTTAGTCTCATTGTCTATGACGTAATCTTGAAATAATGTTAAAACTTGAGTGGTTATCAGCATTAGTAAAAAACCATTATCACTGCTTATCAAAAACTAATTTGTTATCTAATGACTGTGACAATGGGATTATAAAAAGTCAAATTTGACCCAATACGGACAGAATTATTTTGCATAGGAAAGTATTTTGATTAAGATAAAGGTTGTTAGCTTTGCCATACATCAAAAGAAAGAGACCAGTGTTATCAGAATTGGCAAAAGCATTTGTTCGATTTCAATGGTTACATATATATGTGAGATACTCGTAGTATTTTGCACCAGTTTAATTAATTTTAATTTTTAATTATTTCATAGGCACACATATTTAAGAAAATTTTTGCAGCAAAACTGAGTAACAAACTAACAACCTTTAACAACAAAATCTTATCTTGTTAACTTTGGCGCATGCTTATGGACAGCTTAAACACTGTAAATATAACATGAAGATCAAATTAAAAAATTTTCGATAGTTAATTGTTTAAATACAAAATTAAGTGGTAACGGGTTGTCGCTTTATTGTGACCTAATGATCTCATTGCGAAACCTTTACTGTGTAATCACACTCTCACATTTGTATTTGAAGCCAAGAGCCAACGCAATTCGAAGTGAGGGGTGGAGTGGCCGGGGTGACGATCGACAGGTTGTAAACGCTGATTTTGCTTACAAAACTTCGCCTAACACAGGCGTCTTTTTTGAGGGTAAAAAACTAATCTGAAAAAGGAAGCGATCTTCCCTATTCCCTTCGACGTTCATTTTTGCCGTCTGTGGTCATAATTAAGCTTGAGCATTATTGATAAATTTCATGCATTTTTAGGATAGTTTTGGTGACATTTCTGCACATTTTTTACTTCTCAAATCTGAGATGGCGGTTTGCGTTATTGGGGCCGGTGTGATCGGCTTGCCATCGGCAGTTCTCATCCAACGCTCCATACCGGGTGCGAAGGTTACCCTGATTAGCGATTCATTTTCCCCGTCTACAACAGGCGATATTTCCGCTGGTTTTATTCATCCGTATGCCATCGATGACACAGTTGGTCGTGAGCAATTGCTAAACTGGATGCTGCAAACACAAGAATATATTGCTGAATTATGCAAAAAAGACTCTGAACACTATGGAGCCGGGCTTTTGTCCGGCTTCGAGCTGTTTGAAAGCCCAGTCGAAAGAAAGCCTTATTGGGATCATATGATGTATAATTTCAATTATCTAAGCAACGATGATCTGCGTAAAATAGGCATTCCTAAAGAATATATCAATGGATATTTCTACACTACCTACTATTTGGAGTGCAAATCATATTTGCCGGCGATGATGCAAGAATTTCGAAAAAATGGAGGGAAGGTTATGCAAAAACATTTGACCGACTTGACTGATGTACCAGATGATTTTGACGTGATCGTCAATTGCACAGGCCTGGGTGCAAAAAAACTGATCGGCGACGATTCCGTGAAACCAGTCAGAGGTCAGGTATTTAAAGTGCACGCACCGTTCTTGAAACATTTCTACACCACTTCCGGCTGCAACGAGGCAATGCAAACAACCTATATTTTACCGGGCAGCAAAGTGGTTACTGTAGGCGGCACGGTACAAGACAGTGATGTGACCACAGTAAGTCAACGAGATGCTTCCTGGATCTGGAACCAAGCGGTCAAATTGGTGCCCAGTTTGAAATACGCCACAATACTGAGCGAGAATGTTGGCTTGCGACCTAGTCGCCCGAAAGTCCGACTGGAAGTAGAAGTTTGGCAAATTCATGGTCAACCCAAAGCAGTGGTTCACAATTACGGTCACGGCGGCAGCGGCGTCACCTTGCATTGGGGATGCGCCATTGACACTGTTGATTTGGTCAAAGAATGCCTGAAGCGAAATGTACAAGAAATAAAACAGTTGAAAGCAAAAATTTGACATTTTTAAAGCTCATTTGATTATCAATTACAATGTGAAGTCTAATACTAGAGTAGCAAAAAAGTATCGTAATATAACTTAATTTAGATATTTTTAAAGTAAATTTATATATTTTTAATTGTCAAAAAATAAATCATAAGCAAAAAGAATTAAAATATTTTACGGACCGTTTCGTAAGACAAAAAGCTTAAAACGCTCAACGTTGTTATTTGAAGTAGGTAGGTAGGTAGGTAGATAACTGCGCAATTGGCAATTACAATAAGAATAGGAACAATACATAAGAACAATAAACTACAATCAGAATTTGATGGCAAGAAGAAGAAAGGAGTTCAGTTAAATAATCAATCAATATCTACTATAGTACTATCTAAGTATCTAGGTTAAATAAAAAACGCAAACCTCGTAGTCTGACTCTTACAGACACAGATCTGCATGTCTATGTACATGTATGTACATATTTTTTACAAAATTCGAAGTCAAAGATCAGTTTTGCAAGCATACGCAAGCTTGGTTCTAGTTTAATTTTCGCCTGTGTCTAGAAGGAATATATCAATCACAAAATTCTATATTTCTATACATATTTACGCGCTCAAATGTGCACGTGACTGACTCTACAAAATTCATCTACGCAAGTAAAGACTAGCCACTATTTAACTGTTTCCGAGCTCAGCTACTGAATTGTAGAATACATAAATCATTTTTGTTCCTTCTAGAGAAGGAACTATTGTTTTGAAACCAACTCTGCATAGTGTTAAAGTGACACCTGCATGTTGGTTAGCGCATATGATTAACGTGTAGAGACAGCTTGGGAAGTGTCAGCTCTTTTTTTTCAAATCGCAATTTCGCAGCGAATTTTACCTTAAAATAACATTACCATGTTGTAAACTATACTTTATCCAACTTTTATCATTTTATAACGTTAACAATATATCCATTTTACCAGACAATGTCCACGTGCTAATCACGTGAATGTCTGGACTCACCATGCCAGGAGTTATGATCAAATGTTTGATAGAAAAAATGGCTGAAATGATGTTTCGAACATTTAAGTAATTGCCGTTAATTAAATTACCTACTAGAATTAAATAATGAAATACAGAAAATTTTAACTTGTGCAAGAAACATTATTCACCTGACTCTGTTTCCAGCTTGCCATGGAGGCGAAGTCCAGTGGTCAAAAGCGCTGTTTCAGGTTGGCTGGAATAGTTCGTTCGGTTGTTCGATTCCCAGAATGTTTTTTTAATTTTGATTTTTTTTGTAAATTGGTCGACTGCTGAGTTCTGACTTGTGAATATATATTAAGTATGGCATTGTTTGGCGTGCCAATTTTAGCGAAGCGTTCGTCGCAACAAAATTGGAAAACATGGGGTACAGTACTACAGTGTATTGCAAGCTGACAATTTTTAGTGCAATTTAAAAAAAATCATTTATGCATTTAAAAATGCAGTTAACGGGGAAACTGCCGTTTTCTACTTAAGGAAAAGGCGAAAAACTGTTGCATTTTTAGCTATAGTACAGATGGACTTCTTTACTCTGCAAAGGAACTAGTGGTGGCCATCGATGCACATAGGGGGGGGGGGTTTGGGGGGTACCCACCCCCCCCCCCCTGAGGGGGGTCGGCACCCCCTCTCAGACATCCGGCACCCCCCCCTCTACCCCCCACCCCCCCTCTGATGGCCAAGAAAGTGTCCCAAAAATGCGTAAAAAGCTGAAGAATTGCAAAAAATTTTCGCCTGCGGCGAAAAAAGTACCCCAAAAATGAGCTGTAAGCCGAAAAATTCTGAAAAATTTTCGGCTGTCGACGAAAAATGCCCAAAACTAGGGACCACCCCCCCTTCCGCCAGGGGTCGGGCACCCTCCCCTCGCCGATTCACCCCGTGCATCTCTGGTGGTGGCAACTTAGTTTTTTTCAAAACTAGGTAAGGTAAAATTTCACGAAACTACATAGGTAAAGTAGGTAAAAGTACCTAATTTTTACCTAGTTTTGTGAAATAACTAGATAGTACTTTACCAAAACTAGGTACATAGTACCTAGTTTTTGTTCCTTCTAGAGAAGGAACTATTGTTTTGAAATCAACTCTGCATAGTGTAAAAGTAACAGCCACATGTTGTCCAGCGCATATGATTAACACGTAAAGTCAGTATGGGAACCGACTGCTCTTTTTTTGTAGACAGGCTTTTTGCTTACTATTTTTAATGAAATAATAGTTAATAATACTTTTGCCTAAGTATTAAGTTGTCATTTTCCTAAAATTTCGTGATTTAAAAGACTTTCGTTCGGTAATTTTTCAAACTCGATACATATACTTATCAGGTGATCGTCTAGTCTGCTGTTTGTTTTGTACTTCCCTTCTACATAGTCAAAACTAAAGAACACTATTCAGCAAACTGGCGTGGTCGAGTGGTCAGAAGCTCTAGTCTAGAATTTTTTGATATGAACTTCGAGGGTTCGACCCCCATTCGTTGCCTTTTTTGCAAAAAATTTACACCGCAAAATCTTTTGTCAGCAAAAACTGTTTTGACGGGAAATATTCTTGTCGAGGAAAAGCGATTGCGTCATTGAAATTACAAGCAGTTGCGGTGATTATAACATGTCTTTTCGACAAAATTGTTGAATTTATACCTAGTCTGTGAAATCAACACCTAAGCATTGGAACTAAATAGTACACAGGTATTAGGGCGAAGCTGAATTCTCCTGGGTCAATTAAGCAGAATTTTCACTCAGCGAAGGAACCTTGCCCCCTTTTGGGGCCTGCTTGTTTTAATTGATGTTATCATCTATTAACCGTTACTATACAAGCTATCAAATATATTCTGTTCCATTACCTAGTCACTGAAGCTTTAAAGAGTATGACTATAACCACTTTTCGACTTCCATTCTATAACCATTCTTCTATTGGTGTGCTTCAATTTGTCTAAAAAATCTGTCCAAAGACAAGCAAACGTTCGGCCTTCAAATTTAGATAGATCCAAGGTTTAAATAGCAGTCCCTAATATTGTTTAATCGTTTTGTAAGCTCGGACCTGAGAGATTTTGCAAATTTTCTTTTTTTCTTTCAGTTAGTTCCCCTAGTCTAAAAAGGAAATTTACTGAGCCTATTGTCATAATTTTGTTGCCACTGAAATTTATTTTTTCCTTCATGTAAGCATACAAACATTACAAATTTTTAAGGTAATTTTTAACTGTTCCAAATACAAAAACTCGTTCCAGAAGACTCACTTAGGACAAGAGCATCAGCATTAAAAAAATTTGAAATTATTTTTAAATAAATTTTTCGAAATGCCTTTTTTCAAAAATTTTCAATTCATACCTTTTCGGACAAACGGACATTGGGACGTACAGACATACGAATGTACGGGCAACGGACAAAGGTGCGCTTCGTACTTTTGAGCCTATGTCCGCTTGTTTGTGTGACCAAAAATTTCGGCAGCGTTGAACTGAATTTAACTTTGCCGGACATACGGACAAAATGAAATTGTGCCGTTTAGTACGGATGAACGAACATACGGCTGAAGGGCAAGCAGGCATACGGATGTGCGGACGAAAGAATGAATTGAACAGCCGTTCTGCCGTTTAATTCGTCCGGACGTCCGTTCATCTGTTTGTCCGTGTGTCCCAATGTCCGTACAGAAGTATGAATCGACCCTAACAAATACAATTAGCTAACTTTTGTTCACTTCACACATATGTCAGAACTTTTTTCGCCATGTACCTTTGCGGTACGTTAGCCTGCGGGCAGAACTTCATAATGCATGTAAAACTCTTGGGGAAAAGTAGGTACTGGGAAAAGTCAAAAAACACAGCTACGTAGCTGGTCTGCTGGTATCACATAGTGGTTCTAGAAATACAAACTACAAATACTATCACTTTGAAAAAAGACAAGGCACTAAGAAACGATTAAGGGCTTTAATGAAGACTAGGGACAAATAAGGTTTAAATATTCGGTACGCTTATGCACGCGAGAACTAAGTATCCACTGTTGAAAAAATTTTACCAAGTTTACCTAGTTTTGAAAAACTAGGTGGTAGTAAAAACAAAACTAGGTAAAAGTAAAACTAGGTAGCCGAAAATGAAACTAGGTAGTACCAAGAGTACATAATAGGACTATTATGTACTCTTGGTAGTACTTAGTACTTTTACCTAGTTTTAAAAAACTAGGTACTTAAGTAAACTAGGTACTTTTACCGAGTATTGCCACCACTAAAAGGAACCTTGCCCCTTTTGAAGCCCACTTGTTTATTTGGTGTTTAATCGTTGAAAGTTTGTTGATCATAACACAGGATCGCTGCGATTGATCATAGATCAACTAAACAAATTACATCCCCCCCTCCCAGCACAGCCAAAACGGCAAAAGCCTAGATCACCATTTTGTTAATGACACTATTCCCAATGAGAACAAATGTAAAAAACACAAAAAAGTGCCTCGCCAAGAAGGATTTGAGTGAAGAAAAAGACGGAAAAATCCGAGTTTGCGGAAGGCGATTTTTCATATCTCCGTTAATACTTGGCCGATTTACCTGAAATTTGGTCAGCATGTAGCCCTCCCCCAGGCACGTGCACACACCAAATTAAAACCGATTTGCTAGTATAAATTTTTAGTTATTAAAAAATTTCATTTTAAAATTTCGCAATGTGGTGTGTCGTTCCTATTCTAGGGTTAGGCGCTATCGCGCCTACCCTGATATATAATATAATAACCTTAAATCTGATAAATGTAAGAAATTGTCAAAGGTTTTATTTTTTTCTTGAAAAATGAGTTATGGCTTCTAGTAACCTTTTCAATGGAAATGTGCAGTACTATGGCTTTTTAGTTTTTGGACTTGGGTGGTGGGGTGGGTGCCTTCTGCAAATGTCAATAGGGATCAAATTGAAACTTTGAATAAATGAAACAAATACAAATGCAGACTTCAAGTTTTTAAAATTTTTTGGTTAAATTTTTAGCCAAACTTCTCTCCGGCGCCTGGACCTGACCTTGGGGCTGCTTGTTTATTAGCTTTATGACATCTTCGTGCCCAGAGGATCATGTGAGATACCACATGATGAAGTACCAAATCTGGGGCTATGCAACATGACTAATCTATTCTAGTGACTGGATAGGACATGACAGGATCTTTGAACTCATTTTATGGGAAATTGCAGGTTTTCGTATTTGGCGGCAATTTTTAATCATAGTGCCACACAGCTAAATCTATGCTTAATTAAGCAATGTGCAAGTTTGACTTTTTTTCATTGCAAAAGTTGTTTTTTTAGGGTCACATTATGAAATTCGAATGCAACTCCGGCAGCCTACTTTTTGTGCATCAGTTTCAGCCGATAATGTAGTTTATTTCTAGCATTCAATGGCAGGCGCACCGTTGCAGTGTTGATACTCCAGGGTACATATGCCTGAGCGATGGCGCAGTTTTCACAAACTTTCAATCTTGAGCGTTTGTAAACTCAAAAACACCGCGTCCTAGACCCTAATCGACTGATTATGTTCAACATTCATTTTCGACGATTTTACTACCAATCGGAAATCTTTACGACGCAAGTAGCTCGAGCAATGTCTAAAAGCTAGAAGGTGTCAGAATGAGGCTGTTTGGTTAGCCAGTGATAATCTTGGCATAAACGGGTTAAACCTTGAGCCGTCAGGTTAAACGAAACCTTGAGCCGTCAGTGTAATTTATATGGCTGTTATGTTGCATAGCCGGCAGTGTAAATTATATGGCTGTTATGTTGCATAAACGTTGCATGTTATTTATTTCGCAGTTTGTGTTAGTTTTATTTTGTTTTTTTTATAATTGAAACTGTTTCTTACTGGAACTGTTCATTAAACTTTGTTCGTAACTTACTACAGCAGATTCCTACAAAGACGAAGACAAAAATGCTACAATTTTATTAAAATCTTACAGTTAATTGAGCAAAAAAATACGCATAATTAATGCCTATTGCTAATTAGACATTCCAGATCTAATTTTTTAGAGATCACAGTTTAGTTAACGATCGCAGTAGTAGCCATTTTATTAAGACCACAGGATCCATCGCCACGGTAGATTCTGTAGTACCCTTGTTCACCCCATCCTGGACCCCAGCTGTTCTTGATGATCCAGTACGGTTTACCATTTTCAGACCCGTATCCTACAATCAGGACGCCGTGGTCAAGTCGGCTGGGGCTGCAAAAGATTTTCCACGGGTGCGACACACCGCCGGTGTAAAACTGCATAGCCATGGCGTTGATTCCAATGGAAATGGGTCCCTTGCTGGCCAAAAATTGAGCCAACTGTTGTTCATCCTCTGGCAAGCTCATCGAGTCATTGATGTAGACGGCAACTTTGCTCTTGGAAAATTGACACTTTCCATCACGACCCTAAAATTGAAAATAAACTCAACGTATAAACGACTCAAACTCTACTTTTTGTCATATAGGTATACAATGTAAATATAGACTTCCTATGTAAAACGAGCTACGTAATCGAATTGGTTAGGTCTATCACATTGAAAACGAAACTGTTGTGTTAAGCTCATCGATTAACTTAACTTTAACACTTTCTACACAATGTAACTGAGTTCTGGGGCCAATTATATTTCAAAAATTATCCATAGGCGAAGGCAGGCTATTCTTACTCACTAGTAAAGGTAAGGGTACAATGGTACTCTTAAATATTGACTAAAACCAATGTGATAGCCATATGTTGTTATTGTTAAGATTCTAGTCAAATATGTGCTTCAATGAATTTTATAGCTGAGGATAATCCGTCCTGTATTTTTCACCTCAACTTTCCACATCACTTTTGAACAACAACCGGCAGTTTTTTTAAACATTACACGTTAGTTTTGAACAACAACAGAGAGTTTTTAATGCTTACAGTGTAGCCATAGGCTTTCTCAGTCTCCAGACCGCCAAGTTGTTCAATAACTTTGTAGGCCTGGGAGGGCAGACCACCGTTGCAGCCCTGATCCACCTTGTCGCAGTCAACCAGTTCCTGTTCGGACAGACTGACCAGCTTTCCCTTCTTAATGGCCCACTGACCCTCAATGTTGCCCGTGGTGGAGAAAGCCCAGCACGAACCACACTGACCTATAAACATTGAAAAGTCGAAAAGAAATTGTCGTAACAATGAAAATATCATAATGAAAATATTGGCCGCTCGGGATAATACTGACACAAGCACGAGTTGAATATCAAAAAATCATTCCAGAATTATCGAACTTGTTTTGCTACAACTACACGTTCATATTACAGATATTTTCAAGTTTTTCCTTACTTCGCAATTTCGCATGCTTAATCTATGTAACGTCACGGTTATGAATGCAGATTGACTCAAGTTTTAAACATAAAGTTAATGAAATCATCATTTCCTTAAAACTTAGTTTATTTGAAAAATTTATTTATTGAAAATTTATTGAAAAATTTATTTGAAAAATTTAAAAATTTATTGAAAAATTTATTGAAAAATCCATCAAAAAAGAAATATTCTAATTATGTTCGTTCCAAAGGAAAAACGAAGCCGTTTATTCCTGCACTAAAACATGGAGTGTATACTGCTGTTTCAGAACCTGATAAATGTAACTTGTTGAGTGATTATTTTGCTGGTGTATACAGAGTAGAATTATTGCCTGTACCTTACCTGTTACCCTCTGAACTAAAGTCTGCGTTATTAACTGTTAAGTTCAGTCCAGAAATAGTGTATATGGCACTGTGTAGACAGAAGTTTTCATTTGTGCAAGGACCTGATGAAATTCCTTCTATTTTTTATAAAAAATACGCCTTAGGTCTGGCTTTACCTCTTTCTATCATTTTTGAAACTTCTTTACTACAAGGTCATGTACCTGATATTTGGTTAGATGCTTATGTTGTGCCTATTTTCAAAAACAAAGGTTCGAGATATGACGTTGGAAATTATAGGGACGTGTCATTGACTTCTGTTGGTTGTAAAATTATGGAGAGTATTAAAATCGAAGTCTAATCAACTATTTTATGAATAACGATCTATTTTCCAAAAATCAGTTTGGTTTTTTGAAAAATAGGTCCACGGTAACGCAATTGCTAGCTACTTTAAATGATATTTCTGCTGCAGTTGATAGAAGTGATTTTGTGGATATTGTGTATTTAGATATTGAAAAAGCATTTAATCGCGTTCCTCATCAAAAATTGCTTCTTAAGCTTCGCAGCTATGGTATTGGGGACCCTTCACTTAACTGGTTGAAATCTTTTATTTCGAAGCGTCGTCAATGCGTAAAAATTAATAATTGCTATTCAGACTGGAAAGTTTTAGATAGTGGTGTCCCACAGGGGTCGGTACTTGGTCCAACTCTTTTCCTGATTTACATCAATGATATCTCTAATGTGGTGGAATTTTCTAAAATACGTATATTTGCTGATGATTGTAAACTGTACTTTACGTATCCGAGAAATGGTGATAGTAGAAATCTTCAAGATGATTTATACAATTTATCAAATTGGCTAGAAATCAACGAATTAAATATAGCTGTTTATAAATGTTCTGTGATGTACCTTGGTCGTGATAACCCATGCACTGCATATTGTTTGTTTAATCAGCAACTTCCAAAAGCAAATGTTGTGAAAGACTTGGGAGTGAAATTTTCTAGCTCTTTAAGTTTTTCTGAACATATAGCAGAAATTGTCAAAAAGAGTCATATTGCTGCAAACTGCCTCATTCGAAATTTCTGTGTACAGGATCCGAAAATTTTGATAGGTCTTTTCTGTACGTATGTCAGACCTATGTTAGAATATGCTTGTGAAATTTGGGATCCGTTCTTGCTTCAAGAAATTCGAGCTATTGAAGCTGTCCAGAGAGGTTTTACTCGTAGGATTTTGTATGGTAGAAATTTGAATTATGATGCTCGTTGCGAATTACTAGGTATTGATAAATTAGCTTATAGAAGATTGTGTCGCTTATTGTTGATGACCTATAAATTACTGCATGGTTATACTTCTTTGGAACCTAGAGAATTTTTTGAAGAAAGTTTAATGCAAAATCTTCGGGGGCATAGCTTTAAACTTCGAATACCTCGTGCAAGACTGAATATTAGAGCCAAATTTTTTGCAAATAAGGTGGTAGGAATTTGGAATAATTTGCCAGAAAATGTGGTTGCTGCACCTTCTCCTAATGCTTTTTCTAACAGAATTAGATTTTGTAAAAATTATTTAAATTCAACATTAGCTGAATAGACTTTTGAATTTATGATATGCGTTTTTGTTATATATGTTTTGTTAGTTTGTTAAGTTGTCAAAATAAATTGTTTTTCTTTCCTGTTTCTCACTACAGTGCCTTGTGTTCGTGAGTAAACATTTCATTTATTTTTAAGCTCCCATGTATGTATGTTCATAATATATTCATTTATGGCGGAGTTGAACATATGCGTAATAACAGTATACACTGGTCCCGCGATTTACGATGCACACTCACCCTGATTTTTGACGGGGGTGACAGCATTGTGGTCTCTCCAGTCGAAGCTGTCGGGAAGATCTTGTTTCTCCATGGGAGGCATCATTGTCAGTTGCTCTGTCTGTTTGTAGACTTGACCTCCGTTACGGTAAAACTTCTTGAACTCTTGCACTGATAGATCGGAGAAGGGGGTTTCGCCATAAGTGGCGGTGCCTAAAAAAAAACACTCACTACTGAGGCCATTTTTGAAATTTTCAAAATAGGATCAATATATCATTCATTTCTTTTCCTCGTCTAATTTAACCGGTTTACCATAAAGAAAACACAGAGATCATAGTTACCTGACTAGCCCAACAATTAACTGGTAATTAGTTGGTTAAATTGGCTTCATAAAAAATGTCACAATTTAATTTGATTTGTTATTTTAAGTGTTTTTTTCATTAGCAGTAAGATTATGGTGTACTGTTTTTTGCTCGTAATCATTAGGTATCTAATGACAAAATCTTAAAAAAAGCTTTAACAGTATCTGTCATCCCTGGTATTTTAGTAATATTCCTGTTATTCTAAAATTGAATAAATAACCCCGCTGGCCGCTACCTTTTTCAAAGGCATTCAACACTTTAGCAATGAACATGTTGATTTGGTAGTATCGGTGTCGAGTTTTCTTCTCTTGTTCTTCATAGTTCTTTCCATGTCTGCTGAGAAAGTCTTCAAAATCTTCCATGGTGGGCAGGCCGAGACCAGAAAGGTGTTTGGTCGAGTGCATGATTTTAGCGTCGTTCAACTCAATCATGAGAATTTTCTGTGCTTCACGGATCACATCACTGAAACAGGCAGCGTTGTGATTTGTGAAGGCAAAAAAACGGAAAGTTTGAGGTGATTCACCTGTTATATGCGTCATACCAAGAGTACATAATAGGAAGAGTATGACACTCTTCCTATTATGCCTAGCAGCGCGCGTCCAATGCGCAGCGCGAAATAGGCCTTTTATGTACGGTTTTGTGGGGGGGGGGGGTACCCCCCCCCTCAACTGAAGACCCCGTACTCAACTGAGGGGGGGGTACCCCCTACTCAGTTCGATACCCCGTGCTCAACTGAGGGGGGGGTACCCCCCCCTCAACTCAGCACCCCGTCTTCAGTTGAGGGGGGGGTACCCCCCCCTCATTTCAAGACACTGACAAAGTCTTTGCGCTACCCCCCGCCCTCAGTTCAGTACCCCGTCTTCAGTTGAGGGGGGGGGTACCCCCCCTCAGTTCAGCACATCAACAAAAGTCCTTGTCAGTGTCTTGAAATGAGGGGGGGGGTAACCCCCCGCAACTGAAGACGGGGTGCTGAGTTGAGGGGGGGGTACCCCCCCCTCAGTTGAGCACGGGGTCTTCAGTTGAGGGGGGGTACCCCCCCCCCTCAAAACCGTACATAAACGGGCTATTTCGCGTTGCGCATTGGACGCACGCCCGTACGCATAATAGGAAGAGTGTCATACTCTTCCTATTATGTACTCTTGGTCATACTCTTCCCATTATGTACTCATTATTTAATTAATAAGCAAATTTTTGCCCAAAAATGATCGCTTCCCGGGCTTTCAACCAATTGATTGTTTGATCTCTTAAGGCCAGATCACACAAGGGCGAAGGAGATTCTTTAATTAGAATCTTAACAGTTAACACTGTCTGCTGAATTGTTTGAAATGAATCCGCTCCGGGCGCTGAATGGACGTTCGTGCGCCCGCTCCATCGGCTCGTACGCCCTGTGGATTCACACTTACAGCCGTATATCCTTCAGCCTGCAGAATGACTTCACAAGCAGCATCCAGCGCGTGTGACGTCATTATTTCGTCATTTTGCCGGCTGAACGGACAAACGGATGTAAGTATAAATCGAGCCTAATGCGCCATGGCAGGCCTCTGTTGTCTGTTGTCAGAGAGGATTTACAGTTACAATAAAATAAAAATATAACAATAGCGACTTGAATGTTGTAACTATGAGTAACATAGATATATGTTTTGTCTGACGTTTTGCAGCGATAAAAACAGTAGCAGCTTACATGTCAGCCACGGCAAAGCCAATCAAAGCGATGAGAAGTAGGAGCTTCATGGTTGCTACAACACACTGCTTAAATCAAAGAATGCAAATAAGAACTTTATAGTGTTAGCATTTTTAAAACTTTAGCAAAAACCAAAATAATGCACACAGCGCGTGACTGATGCCCAAATGGACAAACATACATATGTACCTAAAGACAAACGCGGCTGCCAAAGTGTCATAATTTTAGTAACAAACACGAAACTGCTAGACTTGATTGATTTATAGCGGTACGTTGTCAAGGAGGAGGAAATTATAAAAGTAGTATTTGTATACATAATAACTAACTACTCTTAGTAAACATACCAATGTAAAAGCGAAATAGTTCTCAAAAACCAAAAACTGTTAATAAACACAAAGCAAAAACAAATAACAGATGCCTTATTTTTTCACAGGATGTATACATATAT
Organism: Trissonchulus sp. WLG1_4; assembly: GCA_030248245.1. Taxonomy (NCBI): domain Eukaryota; kingdom Metazoa; phylum Nematoda; class Enoplea; order Enoplida; family Ironidae; genus Trissonchulus; species Trissonchulus sp. WLG1_4. The sequence continues at coordinate 65,670 of JASANF010001830.1, read as the reverse complement.
ATTGAATCTCACGTAAGATTTGAGTGTGGGGAGGCAGCAAATTCACCTAGGTTCAATACAATGTCAGGTCAGGTAATCATACATGGGCGTGGGCGGGGTTTGGGGAGTCCTCGCCAGTCGTAACCCCTCCCTCCAGTCCAGATGGGGCAAGTCCACATTCACCCCCTGATAGGTGCTTCTTGACGCCACCATAAAGGTGCTTCATGTGAACACTGACCCCCCCTCAGATTGTCTAGAAAGTGGCGCACGACACCTTCCCAACTAGTGCTTCGCGGGCCGGTGGCACGGGCCGGGCCGGCCCGCGATTGTTATGAAATGGCCCAGCCCACGGCCCGGCCCGGCCTCTAACTCAAGCCCGGATTGCTGCCCGGCCCGCAGTCCAGTCCGGCCCGTAGCCCGACCCACCACTGGCCCGCGAGTGATGGGTCCGGCCCAGCCCGCGAAATGTTGGTAGTGAAAGAACTCTACTAGTGTCTCATTTCAACCCCTATTATTCTCCTATTTGCCCACGTATGAGCTACATACGAAAAATACCTCACGTCCTCACGAAACCACCAATATCCAACCAATTACATTTTATACCAAATCTGACGTATCAAAATTTAAATAAATATGAACAGGTAACCAGCATGATTTAAACTTTTTTCCGCTATTTGAAACCTTTCAACACAACATTCATGTGCATAAGTTAGCCTAATATAGTCACCTACCTGGTAATATGGTAATATACCGAATATGACCGAAATGGTATATAAAGTGATTGCCAGGTTCCAGAAAGTACTTTATATTCTATTTTGTTGCAATTACGTGGGTTTCTTATCAGCTACATTTTTCTGCTGATTGCAAAACAATAGAAGCACGAGATTTATAAAACAATGACTCTGTAGTATCTAATAGGATGCCCTATAAATGTCACCCACAGAAAATTTTATCACATAATCATCTTTGAATCTTTTGAAATAACTTTTAATAGCACCTAACACTTGACAATACAATTTGCTGAAAAGTTTAGTAGTTTTTGAGCGCGCCATGCTATTTTGGGATTCCTTTTCTTGACAGAAAATAACCAATTTAAATTTAAATAAACCTATTTATTTACACGATCAAACCCGCCCAGACAGAACGTGCTTCGAACCTGGAATATAGGCTAAAAGCAAAATTTGCAACGAGATTAAGCACAGCGCAAGCAACTTGCGAAGTGAAAAAATGACAAAAAGTTTCAGCAAATTGCAAAAGTGCATCGAACTTACTGATCTTACGATAAGCCAATTTAAACTGAAGGGCATAAACACCGACCCAATTTTAATTTATTCCAAATTACTGTAAAGCTACATAAAGCACCGTCCAAAGTATATATAAAGTAACAAAGCACCACAAAGTTAAACCCGATGTAAAGTGGCTGGTTTAAGAATACGTTTATTAATGCTAATAAGTTTTTTATCAAACAAAAGCTAACTTTAATTTACTTAATTTTTTTCGAACGACTTTTCTTCATGACGAACGGTGCAAAAACGTGACTGAAGTATAAGAAGACCACCGAAGTGCCACCTTAAGCAGATCCACTCTTTATAATCCTGTTATTCTAAAAGCCTGACTATGCTACCAGATGAAACATATCAGGTTTACGGTTTAGTATTGGCATTAACTGTATGGAAAAACTAATTTAAAAAAAGTTGGCTATTTTATTTTAGCTAAGCCATTACATAATGAATACAGTTTATATACAACAGTGCAGTATATACACACAAGTTACTTAACAATATCCTGCATAGTTACGACTGATGTTAGTCTTTTAAGTTTAACTTTTGAGTTTAACTGAGCCAAAGGTATTGTAAACAGTAAACACGTAAAATGTGACAAGCAGTGTCAGAAAACATCGTTAGAAACTTTAATTTATTATTCATTCTCAAAATAAATTGAGCCATAAGCGTCAATTTTTAGAAAATTTAAGTAAAAAAGTCTTTAAAGCTTAAAAATTGCGTGAACAAGTATCCAAAATAGCTTCAAACTTCTATTGCAGCTCTTCATCAAATTACATCACTAGAAAAAGTGCATTTATTCGCAGTTAAAAAATATTGTCCCTGAGCCATTAATGCAGCACAAGCAAAGCAATCACACATAAGTGTATTCATGAAGCTATGCGTAGATAAGTGTCATTATTATACATATATATGCGCTCCATCCGCTATTACGTTTAGTAAACAGCCCTTGCCAGTACTTGACTTGTATGTACAGAGCTAGCATCACCGAACGCAACGTGCATACACCATGACAAAAACCTGCATAACAAGCGGAAACGTATATACCTGTATACCAGCAAAACTGCGGTGTAATCAGCAAACTATAGTTCCGCAGCTACGTTTATCAAATCTGTAATAGTTCTGAGTTTACACAATGTGTAAATAGTTGAAGTAGTGTATACAGCGTCGGCTAAACTCAACATGTCAAGCTCGTTCATTTTTAGTTTTCTGAATATGTAGGACAGCCTGGACAGCCTAGCTTGAACACATGCTAAAATAATCCGCTCTGTTATCAGTTTTCGCATGATGCCAAAGCCAAAACTACACTTAAACAAGCAAGCAATGTAACTGACATAAAAATAAGAATAATTAAAATTATATATGTATGTACAGCCAACCAGTGGCGCGTGAGATACAATAATATGTAAGGCCGGCTTTCACAAAAAGCGCTTAACTGCGATCGATGCTTCAAACCTGGTTCTGCCTGTATCTGCAAGGAAACGTGCATAAGCTATTGCAAAGACTGAAGAATACGGTTGCAGTTATCGTCAAAATTTGTACCTCAGTGGTGTCTTAATTAACTAGAAATTAGACTGGCTAATAATAACAAAATTGTGCTCATCGTGGGGCAAGGACAAATGGAAACGGTTTCGGCATGAACCGGGTTTTAAGTACTAAAATAGAGCAGCACTTTGAGTACGTATATTATGTATGTATTCGTACGATCACAAATCGAACACCTTCTGTGATTTACAGGCGGGTAAACTGTACAGTGTATATTATATACATTATAGTCACCAGCATTGTCGCAATCAGCGACGACTTCGCATTTCTTCTTGAGTAGAGGGTGAGCAGTGACGATCCGTGATGTCGAAACTGTGCAGCCACGGCTTAGTCCACACGCGGACACTGCACAGTTCCACTTGACCGTCCTTCTTCAGCGGACAACGGGTCTCCAAAGACTCCGGCACACTTGCCAAATTCTTCATCATCATCAGCTCCTGAACCTGAAATACAATTACTTCAATTGAAACTCTGAAAAGGAAAAATGGACGGAAGTTAAAGGTTGAAAACAACAAGAGGAAAAATATATACTAACCATATACGATATATATAACAACGCACTCTGCGCCAAGAAGGCTGTTTTTCAATTTACCATAAATTTACGGCTTGAAAAATTAAACTCATGTGAATACAATATACAAATATACATGTATGAGGGGGCCTGGGGGAAATCCTCAAAATAAAACAATATATAATATACACTTTTTACTTTGGTCTTTTTCACATTTAAAGAATCACAAAGGGTATATGGTTTGGAATAAATCAAAAGTGTTACGCACAAACTAGTAACTAGACATACTTCATTCTGACTACATTCAGTATCGCCCCAATAAAAGTCCAGTTTCCACGAAATTCCGGACACGACTTGCGAGCTGGCCCGGACCAACTTTCCAATGCGTCGATACTGCAAACAATTGCATCCTTGATTCATTTTGTGTGTGGTTTGAAATGCAACTTCCTTTACTGCCGGATCCTCAGTCGATTTGTCCACTGGCGCCCCAACTAGGTTTTTACAATTGCCAACCGCAATCAGCATCAGGAATAATATGCATAATCGAATCATCGTTGGCTAAAACACAAATAGAACTTCCGCACTCTCTGTTTGTCTTCACATTTACATATAAGAACAACAGTTATAAATATATACATACTACAATTTAACAAAAACTTATTATATAAACCACAAGGATCAGCCAAAAATGCACGAACCAAGTGCACTTAGTTGGGGGAGGGGAACAGTGAACCTACTTATTGGAGTACAGCACCTTAGTGGAAGCATTTTGCTTAAAGAATTTCTACTAGATCTTTCGGACTTTCGGCGATACGACATTCCACAATCTGAGCCCTCAGTGAAAGGCGTTCTCTTTGATTCTTTCAGAAACACTGGAAATGCTAAACAAAGGGGCACTTTGGCTCCTTTCCGTCAAAAAAATTGGCCAAACTCACCCGAATCGTACAATTTTTGACTATCTCTATCTCTATCTCAATATTAGCTTAGGCTTTAAACTTAAGCCCCTGTTATACACAGAAATCTCGAAGTGCTTTGAAGCGCCTCGAAGCGAGGTGGGGCAAAGAAGCGGTTGCTTTGAAGCTTTCACATTTCAAAGCAAAGTCTTTGACTTACCACAAAAAAATTTGAAGAAAAGAGGTTCATACGTAATTGTCGCTGTAATATATTTGCTTAAAGCCAATTTTGCGCAAAAAATTTTATGTGAAGTTTTCTTGGACAACGTTTGATTTCCATAACATAAATACATCATAACAAACAACAACCACAAAACCAATAGACCAAACCGGCTAAAGCTTAACATCCTACGAACTTCTAGCCTAGCCTATTCGAAACAGCGTTCAATTTTAACCACCCGCCCACCCCCGTGGGTTTGGGGGATATATATAGGGGGACTCCGGATCATTAGTCGAAAAAATGCCGTTTTTCCGACTTATTCCATCCCTAAGGGCTTTAACACCAATAATTTCACTCTAGATTTTTTTTAAAAGGGGCGACAGCTATTTTGGGGGCTAGAAATTAGATTGGGTCTCGGTCTCAGTCTCGGTAGTCAGACTGAGACCTGCCATAGGGTGGTCTCGGTCTCGGTTTCGGCCTGCCATAGGGTGGTCTCTGTATTTCAGATGACACTTGAAGTTTTGAAAATTTTGCAAGATCACTAAGTTTTTTCTGGAAAATATAAGTTTAAAAATAAGACTGCGAGGCATGAAAAAGTAAACTGTCTCCTGCAGAAAGGGAATGTCAGTGCACTGGCAAATTTTAGCGAACTTCAAGTTTAAACTTCGTATTAGGGATGTCGCGGATATCCGCATCCGCATCCGCATCCGCGGATGATCCGCAACTTTTTGACATCCGCATCCGCATCCGCAAAAATTTAATGCGGATGTGCGGATGTTGCAGATTCGGCAAAATTTACTAAAAATGTAGAAAATCAGACGACAATTTTGATTTTTGTGCATGTATATACCAATATTTTGCTCTTAAAACGATGGATGAAACTTTATTCTAGGCTTTTTCACCTCATTGTTGGTTGCAAATCGCTCTGTTCTAAAGTAGGCTTCACGAATATTTGATATTGCGGGCATATTCGAACTAAGTTTTGCATGTTGGAGAGAGACTAGTCTACAAACTTGTAAAGCAATAATTGTCAAAACAATATTATCAGAGTACAGCTTTCGTAGATTAGAAAGAATAGACAGAGTACGTATAGTGATTATACACCAACCAAAACCAAAAGCATCAAGTTGCCAGAGGGTCACGCCGATAGCCTTTGAGTTGGCATAAAGTTAACCAATAGCATTTTAAACAAACTGTTGATGACGGTGCATGGCTTAGAAAATATGTATAATGAATGCACAACTTCAATACAAACTGTTTTATCTAAGTCTCATTCCTTAGTACTTGCATTCATACTTGCTATTTTTAGTATATTATGTATTTTTTGGTGAAAAATTTTTCAAAAATTCGGCTCATAACCTGTTTAGAACGTATTCTAAAAAGATCCGCATCCGCATCCGCGCGGATGTCAGAAGTCAACATCCGCATCCGCATCCGCATCCGCGGATGTCAAAAAAGTTACATCCGCGACATCCCTACTTCGTATTATACACCGTCTAGTTTTATCAGGCTAGAGTTTCGAACTAAGGTGTGAGCTAGAATGCGTAGCCTGACTTATCTGGAACCTTTTAAGCATATATATGTCAAAAGTAAAATACTGACCATCATTCACCAGATATATAGTCCTAACTTCGCGGTTAATTTGTAATTAAAAAATGCTGGCTTCTGCAACTTTACTAAGCGCCAACTGAGTGTGCAGTTTAATTGAGCTTTCTTGAGCGAGCCCCAACCTTTTATCGCATGTCAAAACATGCGAGGATTTAAAAAAATTTAGACACCACAATCAAATAATTTTTTGGCTATAAGGTGGTTGGGGTTGACGCAACAAGCCTTCCGGCATTCCCCCACATAACTGAGTCAGCGGTAGAAACTCTTCTGGTCCGTGATGGTGCGACTATCAGAACTTCTGATCGTAGCACGAGCACGGACGATTCTATGCTGGCACCGGAGTTTTAGGCTGAAAAAGTGCACCGGAGTTAGGCTGCAAAAGTGCCAAGTGCTGCAAAAGTGCCATTGTATGCAGTATGCACTACAAAATGATCCAAACCCAGTGACCACCCCACGGGCGGCCCCCAAGGCTATGGGGTGGTGAACCGGAGCTAACTGGCCGCAGCAGAAAGTTAGACGCAGTCCGAAAGTTAGAACTGGTATAGCAGGCGGGGAAAATAAAACCCGCATTTTCATATTTCGTCATGTAGCTCATAGACTATACGTTTTCACGGGAAACCAAAAAAATCTGTCGTAGGCCTAACCTTGCTCTAAACGCTGGGACCGGTTTCATTTCGCTATCTCTTACCGTTTTTTGGCGGGAAGCCAAAAACTTGCCGGGGAAAAAAACCCATTTGGGGGAAAAAAAACCCATGTGGGGGAAAAAAACCCACCTCATAAATCACCCGAAAAGTGTGTTAGCGGTAGTTTTTCAACGCTATGGCACGTATTCGGAGTAGTAGAGGCCACTGATGCCAAAACTATACGCAGATTTGCTATGGGGCCTCAGGTACACAAGTTTGAAAACTGCCCTTCGCAGCCAATTATAAAATTTTGAATTTTCAGATTTGAAAACAAAACACCTTAATTTCGCTTGAAAACGTTGAAAACAACTAAAAAGTTGCGATAACGCTTCAAATGCACGCAAAATGTGCACTTTATGGCTACATTTTACGCCATCGACCCTTGGTGGTGGGTACCGTCAGTGGGTGTGACTGGTCGTGACAGCCATATTTTAATTTTATTCGGTTATTTGGTGTTTAAACAAAAGAAATTAACAGATTATAATTAAAAACATACAAAAAACTGGCAATAGTAGCAGAGAATACTACTTGCCGCTGCAAAAGGACCTCAAAATGACAAAGTCCGACTATTAGGCCCGTATTCCAGAATTCGATCAAGAAAGTGTCAGTTTGCGCATTTGTGATAATAATAAACGTCTTTTTGCACTACCATGAGTCTTCTGGGGTAGCTACTAGGTTTTTCGACGTCACCAGAACATTTTCAAAAAGTGGGTTTTTTTTCCCCCACATGGGTTTTTTTTACCCCGTCTAATTTCGGTCACGCCCCCCCTCGTACGAAAGAAGGAGGGACCTGCCACTGCGGTCATGAATAGAGGAAGGGTAGTCCTCTGTAAAAGTGTTTTTACATTTGAGCTCGCATCTGTTAGTGCTGAGAAATGAGACTCCAAAATTCACCTCCCTTGGAGCCATGTCAGGTCAAAAATGGGGGGGTCCAATTTTTGACTCATAAAAAATACCAGCGAGACCCCTTTTGGATACCGCTTATATACGTTTGCCTACAGGGACTGTACTATACGCTGGCAAATTTTTAGACCTGTACCACGTACCCAAGTTCCGGAACTGGGGTGGGTTTTTTTTCCCCCAAAAAATGGGGTGGGTTTTTTTTCCCCGCCTGCTATACTCCGTGATGCGATAAATACCCTAGCCACACGGTACGAGGACTACAACTTTGCCATATATATACACGGATGGCTCGGCGGGAAACGGGACCGGGAACGGAGGTAACGCTGCGGTGGTCACGACCGGCCCCCCCGGCCGAACCGGTGACCGTGGCCACCCTCACCGAGAAAGGCAGGAAGTTCACGTGCTCCTTCGAAACGTAAGTTGCGGCGATTAAACTGGCCTTACGGTGGACAGCTGACAACATCAACGACCCGGGGTGCAAGGTCGTAAGTAAGGTCGACAGTAAGGCCACCACCATGGCCCTATACCAACCCTGCCTTTGTACGGGCGCCGTATCGAAATTCACGAACCTGCTAGAAGCCATGACGGGTCTGCATACAGTGGGTGCCGGCTTCCAGGAAACGACTTGGCGGACGAAGGCGGGGGGTGACGGGGAAGTCACTTATGGCTGCATTGTGGCGGCCGTGAAACGGCACATAAACGACCCACCACCGGCTAAACTTGCGCACCAGACAGTTTATGCGCCAGGTTTCGACAAGAAGGCTGAGGGCATGTCAAGGAAAGACGTGGTCCTCCTTGCTCAGCTTAGGGCAGGCCATTGCAGGAAACTAGCCGCGTACCGGGCGGTTATAATTCTTGGGTCGGACACTCGGACCCGATCTGCCCGCGCTGCAGGGAGGCCCCTCAGGTCCTGGAGCACTGGCCGACGACATGCCCTGCACTGGATACGACGCGGACAAAACTGTTGGGGACGCCGACCCCCGACCTCACTATACTCTTCAGCGACCCGAGGGGTGTGGTCTAGCGAACGACCGGAGGTAAAATTTTGCGGGTTAAATGCAGTTGGGGGGGGAAAAATAGTGGACCTATTTTTTTGAGTAGAGCACCTTGGGGGAAGCATTTTTGCTTCAAGAACCCCTATTTCATTTTTTGGATTTTCTGAGATATGACCCCCCGAAATCTGAACCCTCAGTGAGGGACGTTTTACAATTTTTTTCCGAAGCCCTTGATTTTTGCGTTCTAATTGTGTCTAAATGGTGTCAGATTATTGTTTACAATTTTTTAGAATCAAAACAAAGGCTCTTTGACCGGGTTCCAGCCGAAAAATTGGCCGAATTCGCCTGAAACGTCCAATTTTTGACCAAATTCAAACTTGGCCTTAATTTAGGCTTGGGCTTAGGCTTAGGCTTAGGGCTTAGGCTTAGTATGGGGCTTAGGCTTAGGCTTAGTATCAGGCTTAGGCTTAGGCTTAGGTTCATGCTTAGGCTTAGGCTCAGGCTTAGGCAATAAAAAATCGAAAATTTCAGAAAAAATCCTGCTAGCTTAGCCTAGAGAATCCTGCCAACTAAGCCTAGATGATGCCTTAAAACATCATAACGCACTCAAAACTATCCAAAAACAAAGATTATAGCCATTGTTGGCTTCGAACTTTGGCCTACGTTCACTTCCAAAAACACTGAAAATGCAATTTTTAAGGGGTCATAGCTCAGAAAATCCAAATTTGTGGATAGGGGTTCTATTACAAAAAATGCTTCCCTCAAGGTGCTCTACTCCAAAAAATAGGTCCACTATTTTTCCCCCCCCAACTGCACTTGATCCAATTTTGCCGGAGCCGGAGCCGGATATAAAATGCCGGAGCCGGAGCCGGAGGCAGTGTTTTTAATAAAATTTCAATTAGAAAAAATGTTGACAATTGTGAAAAAATTTTCAATTTTTTTTTGAAACAGCATTCTTTAATTTTTCAACAGTCACGCCCCATTTCTATACATACATATGTCTTTATATACTCACTCATACGACCAGTATATATAGTTGGCCACTGACTGGTCCCGGTTTCAGGTGATCTCACACAAAATTTTCATCAACATTGACAAAAAGTCAAAAATTTGGTCAAATTAAGCAGTATATTTTGACTGCTGTGCCAAGGGCGTAGTCAGGAGTCAGAAGGAGGGGGTTTCTCAGGGTGTTCGTCTGAACCTCGGACCTCACCTCCCCCTTTTAGTCAAACCTTGCAAAATTGTCAAGAAGCTTATATTACTCCCAACAAAATAGACAATTTGGAAAAGATTACACTTTGTAGAAGACACAATGCCATAAATGTATCTAGCTTCCTGGGATTACCGCTTCCTCACCCCTGTAATTTAAGCGTATACCAGTCGCGTAGCGAGGAAAAAACTTAGCGGGGGGCTGATTTTTCAATTTTTGGAATGGGTAAAAATGAACTTTTTTGCTATTTTAACATTTTAACATATTTTATTTGTGAAATAACAGCACATGCAAACATTGTACAAAATTTGACCGGCCGAAAACATCAGAGCTAAAAGTCAAGTTCAAGTCACTAAGTCACGTAGTTACAAGTCTATAGGGGTCTGGGGGCCGCCCCTGGATTAAAAGTGTGAGAAACTTTTGATTTTTAGGTCGAGTTTAGTCAATTAGAGACGTAAAAATACATAATGCTAGAGAGGGGTAGTCACCGCCATTACAACTGGCAGTAATATAAGTACTGTAACCGACTAACCGCTTCGTTAACCTTGAGATTTTTTCTCAAAATTTGAACTTTTTGCCAAATTCTCAACAGTGAAAATTCTCCGGCTCCGGCACTTTTTTTGCCGGAGCCGGAGCCGGAGCCGGAGGCTCCGGTCGATCGCTAGTGTGGTCGCGCTGGCGCGGGTCCTTCTTTGATCCGTGGCGCGTGGGACCGCTTCAACAACAACAACAAGGCAGTGCACGAAGTGTGGAGGGGATATAGGTGGAGGGGGCTTGGGATGTATCAGATGCGGAAGATGGTACCACCAAGCAAAGAAGTGCAGTGAGGTCAGCCGGAGTGAATCGGACAGGGCGAAAAGAGAAGGGAACTTTTCCTGTGTGAACTGTTTCAACCCGGGATCGAGGACAATGTGTATGAAATGCCACAGACTGATGACGAGAGCACAGAGGGGAATCCAGTGTGGAAACTGCGAAGGAAAATATCATTTTGAGTGTGCCAAAATACCCAGATCGGAAAGACAGGATAATGGAACTGAAAGGAATTGGTCATGTTGTGATGGAAGCCAGAATATACACCCACCTAACCAAGACCAAACAAGATCAGACAACAATGAATGCAAGACCCACGCAAACCAAAAGGGAATTCCTGAGGGTGGAACATGCTCAGAGTGCGAAAGAACTATAAGAATCAACAACGTACCAGTGCCATGCAGTAGCTGTGACAACAAATCACATGCCGGGTGCACTGGAATTGGGCGAAATAACCCGAACAAGCTGACACTGCTGAAAAGATGGAAATGCAAAGGATGCAAACCTCAAACACCTGGACATAAAGAACCTGAAGCACTGGCCACTAGCAAATGTAGAATATGTATGGGGGTGATAAAAAGAGGAAGTAACCGGAAGAAGTGTGCAGCGTGTGCCGACGAGTTCCATTATGGGTGTGTCAGTAATACAAGGAAGCAGAGGGAAGTGATTGCCTTGAGCACTGGATGGAAGTGCGATTCATGCAAACAGGCACTGGAGGAAGCTAAGGAACAACAACAGCAAGAACGAATGAAACAGAAAGCAACCGCAGAAAATGGGAAGACAAGAGAGGGGGAGGAACCGAAAAAGAGGGTGGACATTATGCAGTGGAATTGTGATGGAGTACTACGGGAGTGGGACCAGATGATGGATACCATACAGCAACTGGGGGTAGTGATCGTGTGTCTGCAAGAGACGAAGCTCATCCCAAGGGATGTGCTGCCAGTGGTCCCAAGCTTCAACGTAGTCAGGAAGGATAGGCTTGGCGGAGGGAAGGCGAGAGGAGGGGGGCTGATCACGATGATCAGAAAGGGAATCAAATACAAGGTCGTCGGGAACGGGTACGAGAAGGTGGTGGGTATGGAGGCGCTCAGCGTGGAGCTATCACTGGAGGACGGAGACACACTAGTGATCACTAACGCATACATCCCCCCGGAAAGCTCGCCGTACCTAAACGGGTTAGAAGGGTATGTCAACTGTTTCCCGATCGAAGTGAGAAGAGGGGAGATCATATGCGGAGATCTCAACGCACATGACGAAACCTCGGACAAACATGCAACACCAAATCCCAGAGGGGAAGCTCTAGTGGAACAGATAATGGATGAAGAGGCAACGATCCTGAACGACGGAACTGTGACAAGAACGGACAGAGCAAATGGATCCAGATCTAGTCCAGATCTAACGGTGGTCGAGGCGTCACTACAAGAAGCAATGGAGTGGCAGGTTATAAGAACGCTCACGTCGGACCATTTCCCAATACTGATCAAACTGGATCGGGAAGTCCCAATACCAAAGGGAAAGAAGCGGCTGGTGTGGAACTGGAAAGAAGCCTCATGGCAAGAATTCAGAAACAGACAGGCGGAATTGCTGCAGGAAAAGGATGAACCGAAATCGATCAAAGAAGCTGCAGAAATATTTCGCCTTGCCACACTGGAAGCAGCATTCAAGACCATCGGAAAGAAGGCAGTCGGAATGAATGGACAAAAGTGGGTAACGAGAGAAGTGAAACAGAAGATAGAAAGCAGGGACGTTCTGAAAGCAGAAGGAAGAGAAGCAGACGAAGAGTTCAAAGAGCTGGATGCGGAAATAAAGGAAATGATAAAGGAAAATAAAATGACGAGATGGAAAAGATCACTGGACAGAATGCGAGGAACTTCGGAGATGTGGAGAACAATCAAATCGCTGTCGAAACCGGAGAATGCGACAGACAACGACAAAGTACTGTCAGTGGGAGAGGAGGATATCAAGGACAAGAAGAAAAAAGCGAACGCCTTCTGTTCGACGTATCGCGAAGTCTGCAAGAGACGAATTTTAAAAGAAGATCGTTCAATGAAGAAGCAGCTGAACCAACTGCTCCGGGACAGAGAAGAGAGACTGGAGGAGGAGGATGGAGAGTTTACGATGCTGGAACTTGAAGCGGCGATCGAAGCTATCAACCCGAACAAGATGGGTGGGATGGATGAAATAGCGCCAAGATTTATAAAAGAAACATCTGAAGCGGGCAAACAGTTCTTGCTAAAGGCCTTCAACAAATCGTGGACAGAAGCAACTGTGCCCCAGGAATGGCGAATGGCAGATATAAGACCATTGCTGAAGGCGGGAAAACACCCGAAGGATATTACGTCGTACAGGCCGGTCAGCCTGACCTCGGTGGTCGGAAAAACGATGGAAAGACTGGTCACAAACCGCCTGAGATACCTGCTAGAATCGAAAGGTTGCCTGGCCCAGGAGCAATCTGGATTCAGACCTCGAAGATCAACGGAGGACCAGCTGCTCAAGCTCTCACAGTCGGTGAGTGATGGATTCCAGCAGAAGCCAATGAAAAGAACTGTGCTCTGTCTGTTTGACTTCTCGAAGGCTTATGACTGTGTGTGGAGAGACGGACTGTTGTGGAAGCTGGCGATGTGCGGAATATCAAACAGATACGTCAGATGGATTCAAGCCTGGCTGTCAAACAGATTGAATGTGGTAACGTGGGACGGGGTCCGCAGTCGACAAATGCTGTTCCGACAGGGTGTCCCACAGGGCTCAGTGATATCACCGCTACTGTTCCTCGTGTATATCAACGACCTGAGGACAGAGATTCTGGAAGACGAACCTGAAGTGGAAATCAGTATGTTCGCCGACGATGTGGCGATTTGGAGTCAAGCGAGCAAACTGGAAGTGGCGGAAAGGAAAATACAGAAAGTAGCGGCTAAAGTCAAGAACTGGAGCGAGAAATGGAAACTGGAGCTTAATGTGGCAAAATGCGAGACCAGCTTTTTCACGACAAATTCGAAGGAAGCAAGCTGGAAACCCAAGATCTGGATAAATGGAGGTCAGCTAAAGTACAACGAAACCCCTAAGTTCCTGGGGGTAGTCTTCGATCGACAACTGACCTTTGGCCCACAGTGCAAGGAAGTTTGCAAAAAAGTGAAAAGGAAAATGTTTGCCACTCGGAGCATAGCGAGTACGGACTGGGGATACGAGAAAGAATTGCTGAGAACAACGTACGTGGCAACGGGGAGATCGTGCATAGAATACGCGGCACCGGCTTGGCAACCATGGCTAAGCAACACGAATATGGAAAACCTGGAGAAGGCGCAACGGCAGGCGGCACGAGCAATCACGGGCACACTGAAAACAACACCTAATGAAGCAGTGCTGGTAGAAGCTAATTTGCCAACAGTCAGACAGCGGGCCCAGCAGCTTGCAGTCATAGCGGTAGAGAAGTCTCTTCGTCTACCGGACGAAAATCCAAGATGCAAGCTTGCTAAGAAAGAAAGACTCAGAAGAACGAAAAAGACAGACTGGAGAGACAGCGCAAAACAACTACGAAGTCTGGTGGTGGGGGAGGAGTTGCAGGAAACAAAGTTCCCGGATCTGCAGCAACCATGGAAACGGAAAGCGAGTGTTGGGGTAAGAATGACCCCGAACAAGGCCCCTGATACCGAAACAAACAGAAAAAACGGAATCGCAACACTGCTGAAAGATCACGAAAAGTGGGACCGAACTATCTACACGGATGGGTCGGCTAAGGATGCAGTGGCTGAAGGGGGGGCAGGAGTAGTAGTGACAGTGGGTTATCCGGAAAATCCGGAAATAGTGGATAGACTTCACCTCCCGGCTGGCCAGTGGACATCTTCATACCAGGCAGAGATGGTAGCTATGGAGAAAGCACTGGAGATTGCTAGCCAGGAAACAGAAGGGTCCAAGATCAGAATCGGATAGTCAGTCGACGGTGGCACGGGTTAAAAGTCTGAATCCAACCCAGGTCATGGAAACGAATACGGAAGTCAAAATGCTCGAATCACTGAAGAAGATTGCGGACAGGAGAGTGGAAGTGGAGCTGGTTTGGTGCCCAAGTCACTGTGGGATTGTGGGGAATGAACTTGCGGACGAGGAGGCAGCTGAAGGCTCAAGAATGGACCAATCAGGGACGGAGTGCGCCTTCAGCAGCAGAAAAGCTGCGGTCAAAAGGGCGCTGAGGAGGAAACGTATACTGCACCCGGAGCTGAGCCAAATCTACGGAAAAAGTGCCGAACAGTTTGTCTGGAACAGAGAAAAGGGAATGCAACGGAAGAAACAGGTGACCCTGAGCAGGCTGAGATCGGGCCACCACACGGAACTAAGGCACTGGCGAAACAAAATAGAAGGGGGAGATCTGGAGTGTCGGGTGTGTGGTGAAGAAGAAGAGACAGGACTACACGTGCTGACAAGATGCGGTGGAATGAGATACGAAGTGGGGTGGGGGCCTCCCGACCTGGCCAGAAAACCCGAGGAGACGTACAAGGTGTGGGAGAGGTGGAAGAGGAAGGCAGGAATCGAGTGACCCGAGGTAGCGCCGCCATACAACAACAACAACAACAACAACAACAACAACAGCAAAGTGATATCGATCCAAAGTGGGGATATCCAGCCTTAAAGACCTAGTGGAGAACCCCAATGGGACCCTAGCGCTTCTCCGCAAAGTCAGACAGGGCCCGACGGTCCCCCTCCAACCCAGGGGGATCACACCACTGGGCTCAATAACCCCCGACCACCACCTAGCCCGCCCAGGGTTATTGGTGGGCCGGATGGGCGGCCGAGCCCACCAGCGGGCCCCCGTAGGACCCGACGAGGGCCGACCCTTCCCCCCCATCCCCCGGCGGTTCCCACACATGGGCCAGTCGACCCCCCTCCATCCCCTGGCCCGAGCAGGGCTGTCGAACAGCCAGCGACTATGGGCAGCTCGAACGGTCCCCCAGGCTTGCCTTCAAGACCCTCCCAGCAGGCTCTAACGGATGACCAACTTCCACCTCGAACCTTTAAAGTGGGCGATATAGTGTGGGGCAAACTGATGGGTTTTCCGGTCTGGCCTGGTGAAGTGCTTTTCATCAACGATGGCAGAGCTACTATCGAGTGGTCGGGTGAAGGCACAACCAGTGTCTTGGAAGTCGCCAAGATATGGGCCTTCCAGGAAAAATGACCCGGGCCGGTGAAGCGTAGCTGGAAGCGAAGATTTGACAGGGCAGTGGAAGAAGCCCGTAGAAATCTCACAGACCCGCAGTGACAACAACAACAACAACAACAACAGCAACATTTAAAAATTTGAGCTCATAATCCATCATATATTTACACATGAAAAAATCTGATTACAAAGAAGTTACAAAAATATTACAAAACGAGTTTTGTCATTTTTTTGTAATTTTTTTGTAATTCTTAGAAATTTTATTTTTTGCTTCAAACTTGGCAAAACACATTTCAAGACATACATATATAAAAAACGTATCTTGACTTCGAAATAGCTGTATTTTTAATTTTATTTGACTTTTTGAAATATTTGCTTTTTAACGTTTTGTAACTTTTTTGTCATTTTTTGTAATTTCTTGTAATTTTTTTGTAACTTTTTTGTAATCTAATTGTTTTGCTTAGAATTTGGCAAAAATGCGTTTCTAGACATGAAAACGGCGTCTTGATTCTTGACTTTGTAATAACTGCATTTTAACTTTTTCCTGTTTTTTTTGAAACATTTTATTTTCAGCGTTCTGTATATTTTCGTCATTCTTTCGTTAATTTTGGTATCATTTAAGTTTTTTGCAGCTTATATATATATATATATATACATTAACTGTAAAAATTATGCAAAATCGTATATACTACATTTGAAGACGATAAGGATTTCATCTTAATCAACAAGATTCTGGATCCCGTTATATTTTAAATATATATGACTGACTTTCTGAGAAAATGAGCTAACTTGAGCGCCAATTGATTGGTTTTTTTGGCGACCCTCTTCGATTTTGTTTATACTGCTTCCAATTACTTCCCATGGCACCCCATTTACAAAACTGAAATGAAAAAAGTCGCAGCTGCTACATGCTGGCTGCGCTGAGCCTTCAAAAATTTGTGTTTTTGGCAAAAATGACCTTTCGAGTGCACTAACTTCCTAACGCTGTACCCTAGCATTTACATGCTGTACTTTATTCTTGTTCAGCGACCACAAAGCCTACATACATTTGTTTGTCATGTGTGATTAACAGTTCTTGACGTTGAATGGTTGCAACGTACTAAGCATTTTTATGCTATTGTTTTCAAACACAAATTGGACAGAATTGTCAGTAAATCTCTCATAACTTCAGTAATCCTTGAGAACCTCAAACCAAATTCACTACACTTGGTGCTCATTATATATGTCATATTCACACAAAAAATGAAAAAAATCGAAGCTGGAGTACGAGGTCGTTTTTGCCAATATATGCAAGTACCCACATCGGCGCAACATCACTATGAAGCAAAAGTTACCTAGTTTA
The DNA here is from genome assembly GCA_030248245.1 of Trissonchulus sp. WLG1_4. NCBI lineage: Eukaryota > Metazoa > Nematoda > Enoplea > Enoplida > Ironidae > Trissonchulus > Trissonchulus sp. WLG1_4. Next base: position 48,545 of record JASANF010001830.1, on the reverse strand, counting down.
ATGCATCACAACTAGTAGCAGCCAGTTAGTTTTTATTGGGTTGCCGACAATTTGCAAAGCAAAAATTGGGGCAACCCTTCATTTTTGTCGTGTCCGTGTCGTTGTTGTTGGTGGTGTTGTTATTAGTGTTGCTGATGTCCTCAAAATTAGTGACTCGTTTTCCTCAGCACCCCCCTGGTCGGATTGCTCCCAAACTTTAGTTGTGGGGTCCCCAAACTTTAGTTGTGGGGTCCCCAAACTTTAGTTGTGGGGTCCCCCCACGAGTAGTTGTGCCCCCCACCTTGGTCGCCCAATGACTCCACGAAAACCCAAAACCTCACGTGACTCGGCTTCCCGTGGAGTCATTGGGCGACCAAGGTGGGGGGCACAACTACTCGTGGGGGGACCCCACAACTAAAGTTTGGGGACCCCACAACTAAAGTTTGGGGACCCCACAACTAAAGTTTGGGAGCAATCCGACCAGGGGGGTGCTGAGGAAAACGAGTCACTAATTTTGAGGACATCAGCAACACTAATAACAACACCACCAACAACAACGACACGGACACGACAAAAATGAAGGGTTGCCCCAATTTTTGCTTTGCAAATTGTCGGCAACCCAATAAAAACTAACTGGCTGCTACTAGTTGTGATGCATTAAACTAGGTAACTTCTGCTTCATAGTGATGTTGCGCCGATGTGGGTACTTGCATATATTGGCAAAAACGACCTCGTACTCCAGCTTCGATTTTTTTCATTTTTTGTGTGAATATGACATATATAATGAGCACCAAGTGTAGTGAATTTGGTTTGAGGTTCTCAAGGATTACTGAAGTTATGAGAGATTTACTGACAATTCTGTCCAATTTGTGTTTGAAAACAATAGCATAAAAATGCTTAGTACGTTGCAACCATTCAACGTCAAGAACTGTTAATCACACATGACAAACAAATGTATGTAGGCTTTGTGGTCGCTGAACAAGAATAAAGTACAGCATGTAAATGCTAGGGTACAGCGTTAGGAAGTTAGTGCACTCGAAAGGTCATTTTTTGCCAAAAACACAAATTTTTGAAGGCTCAGCGCAGCCAGCATGTAGCAGCTGCGACTTTTTTCATTTCAGTTTTGTAAATGGGGTGCCATGGGAAGTAATTGGAAGCAGTATAAACAAAATCGACGAGGGTCGCCAAAAAAACCAATCACAGGATGGTCGATTTTTTCAGAAAGTCAGTCATATATACACATTTAGCATTTTTAGAATATGTGCACTTGCAGATTTTTTCATAGTTGTACTTTTTCATATGTATATATAGACTAACTTGTCAAATGTCAGCATATATAATTATATATACTTCATCAAAACTTTGGGGGGGGGGCACAGAAATCCTAAACCTTAGAAAATTTATCTCTAAAATATGAGCGACATATCAACAAATGAACACAAATTGAATAGTGGTTCTCTTCTCTAAGCAAAAATGCTTCAACTAAGGTGCTCTACTAAAAAAAATAAGTCCACTCCCGCCCCAAGCTTAGCGTTAGTATGTGAATACGGGCCTTAGTATGTGAATACGGGCCAATGTTTATGTTATGAGCCGTGCTGTGCTGTAGCCTAACTGAAGCTAACGGTTGTATAACACGAAGCCGACTCGTGTAGACTAGGGGTGTTTCAGTCAACTGATAACTGATAACTTTTTTTAAAAAAGTTATCAGTGAAAGTTAACTGATAACTTGACTGATTTAATTTCTGGGAGTTAACTTTAACTGAAATTAGTTTTAGCCTTAACTTTAAGGTGGCGCTCCTGAAATGTGACTTTTCAGAAAACGGCAGTTTGGGGCCAATTTTAGATACACAACGGCAAGCTGGTGTAAAAGTATGCCTAAATACAAAAAATGAAGTTGACTGATCCAAATTAGCATTCACTGTAGACCAAACGTGAGTGGAATTTCGGCTTGCGATTTATCGTCGCAAGTAAGTAGCTGTTGCACAATCAATAGCTCATTTTGCTCGCCTCAACGTGGTCGAGCGGTCGCAAAAAGTCATTTTTGATGAATATGATTGATATATCGAAAAACACTAAAATCGCGATTTTTGAAAAACATAAATTTGGCTAAATTTTTTAGATACTATCGATTTGCCAAAAATCAAATTTTGCGACCGCTCGAAGATGACAAGGTGCATTTATGTGCCAAATTTTAACTTTTTTCGTTGAGCCAATTTTTTAAAATCGCAAGCCGAAAATTTGCGTTTGTATTCACACGCACTATATTTCTGTCTCATGCAGAAAATATTGCGTTAGTTCACAAAAAAATTATACCACACTCAATAAAACACCAAAAATTTATAATTATGTTTCAGTAAAACACAACTGCTAGTGTTTTTTAGCCGTTCAAATTCATTACATACGTGTAAATGCACTGGCTTTTGAAGGCATTTCCGTGAAAGTCTATTTTTCTTGACGAAATTTGCTCAAAAATGTTCAAAAAATTTTGTATGTGATATGTACATCAAATTGAAGGAAATTCACTTCTGATCAACTTTTGTTCTTACGTTGCATGTTTATTTTTGCGCGTTTTCAAAATAATGGCCAAAACCCACATTTCAGGAGTGCCACCTTAACTGATAACTTAACTGATTTGGACTCCAAAAACTGATTTAAATTAGTTAACTGATTTTATTTTCAGTTAGGCGTCAAAACTGATTTTATTTGCAGTTAAGCGTCAAAACTGATTTTATTTTCAGTTAAGCGCATGACTGAAAATAAATTTCAGTTCAGCGTGTAACTAATTTAAGGAATTTCAGTTCTGCTATGGGAACGTTACGTAAAATACTGATGCTAGACATATCACATATATACCGTCTATAAAAATAATTGATATTGATGAGCAAATTTTCAAAAAGTTGGAGCGCAGTAGAAATTGGCCCGGGCTGGTACCTACCTAGAGGAATCAAAGCAGCACATACATGTTAATAAAATGATCACAACTGTTATAAATCTAATTTATACTTTAATAAAACCTAAAAAAGCGAATTCTGAGTGAAAATTTTGCACAATACATTAACTGCAGTTGCGAAATAAGATAAAGCACTTTTGTGGCCAGAAAATTAAAGGTAACCTTAGCTATCACATTGGCTTTAGTCATCGTTTGAGAATACGACTTTACCTTCACCTTACCTGTGGGTAAAGTTAGCCTAACTTTACCTGCAGGTAATTTTGAGAATACTAAGGCCGATTCACACGATGCGTTTTTGCCGCTGCGATTTTGACACAAAACGCAAGCCGCAGGGTGTCGCAAGCGAAACCCACCGTCTGAACAAGCTTTGCGGCCTTAGTGCGGCTCGCAGGTCAGTTTGCTGCGTCTTCACTGTTTCAAAAAATGACAAAGTGCTCAAATCGATTTTCCGAAAAATTGTATATGGCTTTTGGTACTTTTGATAACGGCTTTCCGCGGATAATAGGTGACTGCAACTTTTTAAAAAGTCTTTTGTGTAGGCAAACATTTGTAAAAAAATTTTCAAATTACGTTGAGCGATATTGACAAAAATGCACTATTTTTCAAGCTAAATTTTCGTTAGCTACTTTTTGGCTTCTCCAACTTTCGTCGACTTATAAGATAATAAAGTTATGGAAGTTATTCGGAGCGCCACCTTAAGGGGGTAGTGTCGCGAAAGCAGTCGATTTTGCGTAACTGTAAAACATTTTTATAAAAAGATAAGACATCGTTCTTTATGTATTTTGAAAATGTATGTTGAGACAAGTATTTTCGCCAAGTTTCATCAAAATTGATGCAGTATACTGTTTGCAGTGAGGTCGCAAAGTCGGAAAAATGACGTTTTAAAAACCTATTCACATTAGATTTTTTCGTCACAATTATCAACTTATTTGTTTAGTTTGTTTACATAGACTAAAAGGACATATGTTGTAGTTTATGCACACAAAATTTAGTGCAAATTGCTTGAGTGGTTGCGGAGTAACACCGAACTGTGAAACTGTGCGTAAACAGTGAAGTACTCACAGCAATAATAAATTGTGAAAATTTTAGACGCTTATTTTAAAATCAAAAGAAAAACGAACTTTTATTTTTCTTTTTTCTTATTTGTGGCAAAAAACTGTGCGTCGACAGGTTACATGTGCTTCACAAGCTGGCCAATCTGATATCTGGCTGAATTTTTTGCATTTTCATGTCCTTATTGTGTGATGTCTGGCTTACAATCGGTGATTGGTTCAAGATATTGGCAGATATTGGTAGTCTACTGTCTGGCAGTACTTATTTAACACAGTATAGCATTGGACTAGTTTCTCAGTGAACGTACAAGTTCAAAGCAAAAAGATCTCTTTTTGCAACCTATGAGCAAAACTGCGGATCAAGTGCAGTTGGGGGGGGGAAATAGTGGACCTATTTTTTGGAGTAGAGCACCTTGAAGGAAGCATTTTTTGTAATAGAACCCCTATCCATAAATTTGGATTTTCTGAGCTATGACCCCTTGAAAATTGCATTTTCAGTGTTTTTGGAAGTGAGCGTATGCCAAAGTTCGAAGCCAAAAATGGCTATAATCTTTGTTTTTGGATAGTTTTGAGTGGGTTATGATGATTTAAGGCATCGTCTAGGCTTAGTTGGCAGGATTCTTTAGGCTAAGCTGGCAGGACTTTTTCTGAAAATTTCGATTTTTTATTGCCTAAGCCTGAGCCTAAGCCTAAGCCTGAACCTAAGCCTAAGCCTAAGCCTGATACTAAGCCTAAGCCTAAGCCCCATACTAAGCCTAAGCCCTAAGCCTAAGCCTAAGCCCAAGCCTAAATTAAGGCCAAGTTTGAATTTGGTCAAAAATTGGACGTTTCTGGCGAATTTGGCCTATTTTTCGGCAGGAACCCGGTCAAAGAGCCTTTGTTTTGATTCTAAAAAATTGTAACCAATAATCTGACACCATTGAGACACGATTAGAATGGGAAAAGGGGATCAAAAAAATTGGAAAAGTCCCTGACACTGAGGGTTCAGATTTCGGGGTGTTGTATCACAGAGAATCCAAAAAATAAAATAGGGGTTCTTGAAGCAAAAATGCTTCCCCCAAGGTGCGTCTACTCACACCCAAGCAAGTAGGACTACCCCCCCCCACGATTTAACCCAAAACTGCTCTCGCGACACTACCCCCTTAAGGTGGCGCTCCTGAAATGTGACTTTTCAAAAATAGGCAGTTTGGGCCCAATTTTAGATACACAATGGCAAGCTGGTGTAAAAGTATGCCTAAATACAAAAAATGAAGTTGATTGATACAAACTAGCATTCACTGTAGACCAAACGTGAGTGGAATTTCGGCTTGCGATTTCTCTTCGCAAGTAAGTAGCTGTTGCACAATCAATAGCTCATTTTACTCACATCAACGTCATCGAGCGGTCGCAAAAAGTCATTTTTGATGAATATGATTGATGTATCGAAAAACACTAAAATCGCGATTTTTGAAAAACATAAATTTGGCTAAATTTCTTAGATACTATCGATTTGCCCAAAATCAAATTTTGCGACCGCTCGAAGATGCCAAGGTGCATTTATGTGCCAAATTTTAACTTTTTTCGTTTAGCCAATTTTTTAAAATCGCAAGCCGAAAATTGGCGTTTGTGTTCACACGCACTATATTTCTGTCTAATGCAGACAGTATTGCTTTAGTTGACAAAAAAATTATACCACACTCAATAAAACACCAAAAATTTTTAATTACGTTTCAGTAAAACACAACTGCTAGTGTTTTTCAGCCTTTCAAATTCATTACATACGTGTAAATGCACTGGCTTGTGAAGGCATTTCCGTGAAAATCTATTTTTCTTGACGAAATTTGCTCAAAAATGTTCAAAAAATTTTTTATGTGATATGTACATGAAATTGAAGGAAATTCCCTTCTGATCAACTTTTATTCTTACGATGCATGTTTATTTTCGCGCGTTTTCAAAGCAATGGCCAAAACCCACATTTCAGGAGTGCCACCTTAAAAGATGTTAAAACCATGTTAATAACATGTTAAAATATGTTAAAAACATGTTAAAAGCATGTTAATCGAAAGTGCAAAAAACATGTTAAAAACATTCAAACACTTTCTTCCTGTGGTTTTGCCGCAGCGGCAAAATCGCAGTGAAATCGCAGCGTGTGAATCCGCCTATGAATACAATGTATGCCTATGCGCATTGAAGCCAAACCAAAGTCATTAATGTTCCAACAAAATTTCAATGAATTTTTACGAAATCTGACGATAACGGAGCAAGTAGGCACTAATTTTTTAGATATTTTTATACCGTTTTCAAACCTCGTTGCGTTAGTTTACTGTTGCCATGTATTTGTGTGAAATTAGTTTGTTCGGTTCTTTATATTTCCTGCTCGTAGTTGACTTTTGTCTAAATACAGCTCAGCATTTGCCTCAAGCTATCTTTGGCTCAGGCTGGGCTTAGGCTGGAGGGCTTAGGCCGTGTTTACATTGAGCTTTTTTTCAGCTGCTCGAGCAGCTGAAAAAAGCTGCAGCTTTTTTTCAGCTGCTCGAACAGCTGGAAAAAAGCTGGAGCAGCTGGAAAAAAGCTGGAGCAGCTGAAAAAATGCGGATAAGTATGGCGGTCACTATAGACTAGCTGCTCCGTTGTCATATCAAAAAAGCTGCTCCAGCTTTTTTTCAGCTGCTCCAGCGGCTGAAAAAAAGCTCAATGTAAACACGGCCTTAGGCTTAGGCTTAGGCTCAGTTTTAGGCTAAAATAAACTAGTGCAACAATTCTTCGAAATTCTTCAAATTCTAGCTGTCTGCACGCTGCACTCATCGCCAGGCTAGCCACTAGCCAGTCAGTCGACCAGTGGAACTGATAACTCTCTTACATTCTGCCGTATCATCTAAAGTAAAATGTTTAAAAGTTTGCAAAATGTCCTTGAATGGAATGGGTAGAAATATCGGATAAATCTGCAAACTACAGAATATTACAAAAAAATCAGGTTACTATTTTTCTGTGAGAGAATAGTATTTTTTGGACGCCAGAATCAAAAACAAGTTTTTTCCAACCTCTCAGCAGACCCGGAACAAAATGGCTGCGAAAGGGCTTGGGCATAGTTTTGTAGTGCTGCAATTTCTGTTTACGTGCATACTGCATAGTATTGCAGCAAGGAAAGCTTCGTTTAAGGTGGCACTCCTGAAATGTGGGTTTTGGCCATTATTTTGAAAACGCGCAAAAATAAACATGCATCGTAAGAACAAAAGTTGATCAGAAGTGAATTTCCTTCAATTTGATGTACATATCACATAAAAAAAATTTTGAACATTTTTGAGCAAATTTTGTCAAGAAAAATAGATTTTCACGGAAATGCCTTCATAAGCCAGTGCATTTACACGTATGTAATGAATTTGAAAGGCTGAAAAACACTAGCAGTAGTGTTTTACTGAAACGTGATTAAAAATTTTTGGTGTTTTATTGAGTGTGGTATAATTTTTTTTGTGAACTAACGCAATACTTTCTGCATGAGACAGAAATATAGTGCGTGTGAATACAAACGCAAATTTTCGGCTTGCGATTTTAAAAAATTGGCTCAACGAAAAAAGTTAACATTTGGCACATAAATGCACCTTGTCATCTTCGAGCGGTCGCAAAATTTGATTTTTGGCAAATCGATAGTATCTAAAAAATTTAGCTAAATTTATGTTTTTCAAAAATCGCGATTTTAGTGTTTTTCGATATATCAATCATATTCATCAAAAATGACTTTTTGCGACCGCTCGATCACGTTGAGGCGAGCAAAATGAGCTATTGATTGTGCAACAGCTACTTACTTGCGAAGAGAAATCGCAAGCCGAAATTCCACTCACGTTTGGTCTACAGTGAATGCTAATTTGTATCAATCAACTTCATTTTTTGTATTTAGGCATACTTTTACACCAGCTTGCCATTGTGTATCTAAAATTGGCCCCAAACTGCCGTTTTTTGAAAAGTCACATTTCAGGAGCGCCACCTTAAGGGGGCGCTCCGAGAATCAAGGATTTGGGCCGTATTTTTTAAAAACAGCCAAAATGACCTATCATTCTTGAAGAAAAGTTGCCCAAAATACTATTTCTGATGTTTTGACGCGCATATCTCCATAGCAAAAAATTTGGAAAAAATTGGACAATTTACTGATTTTATTCGACTTTCACACAAATTCAGCAAGTAAGCCAGTGCATCAACGCTTTTTGAGGTTTTCCAAACAGACGATACGTAAATTTTATTAGTCGTAATGAAAAATTAAAACAATTTTATTGCGTTCAGTGCAAAAAAATCGCACAAGAAACCATTTTCAGAAGCAGCAGACTCAAATATAAGCTGTGTGAATACAAAACCAATTTTTCGGCATTCGATTATAAAATGCTGGTAAGATATTTTTCTACAAAATTTTGCACAATTATAGTCTTAGGCCCTGTGCAGTTGAACAATTTTTTAGTTTTTTAAAATAAAGCTTAGAAATTTTTTTATATGAGTTTTATTGCTCAGAGTTCGACTTCGAAAACACATAATGACATTTTTTATCCAAATCGAACATAAATGTTAAAAACCAAAATAACGTTCAACTAGAGAAGCACATAAGCTACATTTTGGTATATAAAGTGTGACTATACGCAAAGCATAGGCAGAGTTATCGTTTGCCGAAAATTCACTCACGTTTGGTGCTCTGGGAGTCACGTGACATGATCACGTGATTTGAAATTTTGCCTCCAGTGTTCCTTTGTGCCATACTACATATATGCGTAGTAAAGTTTGACATTTGCCAACTTTTTTGCCAATTTTCGATGTAACCCCCGATTCCCGGAGCGCCCCCTTAAGGGGGCGCTCCGGGAATCAAGGATTTGGGCCGTATTTTTTAAAAACAGCCAAAATGACATATCATTCTTGAAGGAAAGTTGCCCAAAATACTATTTCTGATGTTTCGACGTGCATATCTCCATAGCAAAAAATTTGGAAAAAATTGGACAATTTACTGATTTTATTCGACTTTTACACAGATTCAGCAAGTAAGCCAGTGCATCAACGCTTTTTGAGGTTTTGCAAACAGACGATACGTAGATTTTATTAGTCGTAATGAAAAATTAAAACAATTTTATTGCGTTCTGTGCAAAAAAATTGCGCAAGAAACCATTTTCAGAAGCAGCAGACTCAAATATAGGCTGTGTGAATACAAAACCAATTTTTCGGCATTCGATTATAAAATGCTGGTAAGATATTTTCCTACAAAATTTTGCACAATTATAGCCTTAGCCTCTGCTCAGTTGAACAATTTTTTAGTTTTTTAAAATAAAGCTTAGAAATTTTTTTTATATGAATTTTATTGCTCAGAGTTCGACTTCGAAAATACATAATGACATTTTTTATTCAAACCTGACATAAATGTTAAAAACTAAAATAATGTTCAACTAGAGAAGCGCATAAGCTAAATTTTGGTATAGAAAGTGTGACTATACGCAAAGTATAAGCAGAGTTATCGTTTGCCGAAAATTCACTCACGTTTGGTGCTCTGGGAGGCACGTGACATGATCACGTGATTTCAAATTTTACCTCCAGTGTTCTTTTGTGCCATAGTACAAATATGTATAATAAGGTTTGACATTTGCCAATTATTTTGCCAATTTTCGATGTAACCCCCGATTCCCGGAGCGCCCCCTTAAAGACTTTAGCGTTCGGCTGTTGCAAAAACCGAGATTAGGGCTACATTGCTCTTGCTGACCCAGCAGTCCATTCTTATCGGTATGTATATACTATATAGGTATATCACAGGAAAACCAGTGAATCTGAATTATCTATAAATTTTTTTCTATTACGGATTTTTCATATGTTTTTACCCTTTCCATTCAGAGACTTTTTACAGACTTTCAGAGGAATTTCAGATCAATTTCAGAGAAATTCAGGGGAAATTCAGAGAATTTCACCCAGAATTCAGAGACTCTGAATTTTATCTGAAAAAAATGTCACTGGCTTTTCAGATAATTTTCAGATATTTCTTACAGGAGTTTCAGAGATAATTCACATGTTTTTCACATCTGTAAAAAGTAGGTAAATTTTATTTGAAATTCGTGTAAAAAGTATCTGAAATTTATCTGAAAATCCTGTGACATTTTTTCAGATAAAATTCAGAGTCTCTGAATTCTGGGTGAAATTCTCTGAATTTCCTCTGAATTTCTCTGAAATTTGTCTGAAATTCCTCTGAAAGTCTGTAAAATGTCTCTGAATGGAAAGGGTAAAAAACATCTGAAAAATCTGTAACCGAAAAAAGTTTACAGAAAATTCAGATCCCTGGTTTTCCTGTGTATATAGTCAAGGTTCGGCTGGGGGAAAAATATTTTTGCCCATGAATCGCTTCCTACCCCATATTTTAATAAAAATATAGAACACGCATCGTCGGCGCAACTGAGGCGGGGGGGGAGAAATTCAAACTGACATTTTTTCACCGTGAAAACACGTTTTTATAGGTTTTCGCATGCGCTGAGTTCATTTTTAGCACTTTCCAAGCAAAAAACGTTGATTTATACCTATTCGAAAAAATTTTCAATTTTTGTCGAAAATCATCGTTTTTCGACATATTAGGGCTAATCGTCGAAAATTATGACCAATACAGTCGTAACATCAGCCTGAAGTTTGATTGTCATAAAATAACACATAATAATATACTTATTACAGCTCTCTTAGCAACATATTTAGCTCATTTATACTAAAAATACTGATTTTGCCAACTGAAAAAAGAGGCGAAATATACTATATACATAGTTAAATTGAGCTTGCATATCAAAAGTTTTAGATTCTTTTCGCGTATACAATAAATTAATTACATTTTCATATAAAATTAAGCATCATTAGGCATAAGTAGCGATTTTAACTGAAAGCGAATACAATAAATACGATTTACAAACGTCACTGATGCTCAGCAGCAAGCTGGGACTGACAGTCAGTTTCGGTTTAAAAGTGCAGCTTTATTTATGATTCCACAGTAGCAAGTGTCCTTTTATTTGATGCAATTAACTAAGACTAAGCCTTTTCTGACCAACCTACTGAGCCTGAGCCTAAGCACTAAGCCTCAGCCTAAGCACTAAGCCTCAGCCTAAGCCTAACCTAAGCACTAAGCCTAAGCCTAAGCACTAAGCCTAAGCCTAAGCCTGAGGCCTAATTTTATGGGAAAACCTACTAATAAGCATCAAAAATAAATTTGCTGCACTAAAGTACAACAACCAGTTCCATATTTCAGAAAAATTCCCAGCTATGGCCCGAAATTTGCATTGAACCTTATATACTTGTGCTGTAACGCTTCAATCAGCCTGGCTCGGGTAGCTTCAGAAAAAGTTTTGTAACTTTTCAAAGCCTTTACCGATTTACAAAATTTTTTCAGCATTTAGTAGCTTAGAAGTTGCTCTTTCAGTGGTAGCCGCAGGTTTTCATTTGGTTCAGTATTTTTGCGTAAATCCAATTTTGCGCAAAAAATTTCATGTATATATATAAAGTTTAATTTTTTGACAAAGTTGGATTTCCAGATAAAGCTTACATTCTACAAACTTCTAACCTAGCCTATTCGAAAGAGCGTTCAATTTTGACCCCCGCTAGGTTTGGGGGATATAGGGGGACTCCGGATCATTAGTCGAAAAAATGCCGTTTTTCCGACTTATTCGACCCCTAAGGGTTTCAACACCAATAATTTCATTTCAGATTTTTATTAAAAGGGGCGACAGCTATTTTGGGGTCTAGAGATCAGATTGGGGGCATGGCTGACGATGGGCGTTTCATATTTTTATTAAAAGATGGGGTAGAAAGCGAATTAGAATCCAAAATAATTTCTCCCCCCCCCTCTTCAGTCTGACCCGCATCGTCAGCCAAGCCCCCAATCTGATCTCTAGTCGACTAAATAGCTGTCGCCCCTTTTAATAAAAATCTAGAGTGAAATTATTGGTGTTAAAACATGTTAGGGGTGAAATAAATCGGAAAAACAGCATTTTTTCGACTAATGATGCGGAGTTCCCCTATATCCCTTAAACCTAGGGGGGTCCCAAATTAAACGCTATTTGAAATAGGTTAGGTTAGAAGTTTGGGATCAAGTGCAGTTGGGGGGGGGGGGGGATTTGGAGTAGAGCACCTTGAGGGAAGCATTTTTTGTAATAGAACCCCTATCCACAAATTTGGATTTTCTGAGCTATGACCCCTTGAAAATTGCATTTTCAATGTTTTTGGAAGTGAACGTAGGCCAAAGTTCGAAGACAAAAATGGCTATAATTTTTGTTTTTGGATAGTTTTGAGTGCGTTATAATGTTTTAAGGCACCGTCTAGGCTTAGCTCTAGCTGGCAGGATTCTCTAGGCTAAGCTGGCAGGATTTTTTCTGAAAATTTCGATTTTTTATTGCCTAAGCCTGAGCCTAAGTTTAAGTCTGAACCTAAGCCTGATACTAAGCCTAAGCCTAAGCCTGATACTAAGCCTAAGCCCAAGCCTAAATTAAGGCAAAGTTTGAATTTGGTTAAAAATTGGACGTTTCTAGCGAATTTGGCCAATTTTACGGCAGGAACCCGGTCAAAGAGCCTTTGTTTTGATTCTAAAAAATTGTAAACAATAATCTGACACCACGTAGACACGATTAGAACGGAAAAAACAAAAAGGGCTTCGGAAAAAAATTGCAAAAACCTCCTTCAATTAATCAAATTAACTTTAATCAAAGCCTCTGCATGTGTACGCGAGTACATTTACCGATGTGACGTTCTGACGTGATTTGCATTTAATTTCCAAGGTCGAAAAAATTTCTGATATATATACGTCTCCATTTGACCAAGTGGCAGGAGCAATGTGGCCCTAATCTCTTGCTCAAGGAGACTACGTATAACCGAGTAGCAGGGATTCGATTCTCCAACCTTCAAATTAGAAATTAGAACCCAGACTGAGACCCCATGTGCAAGTATATATACATGTAACCAGGGGCGTAGCCAGGGGGGTGGGGGAATTCCCCCCTCTCCCGAAATTTTTTCGAACCGAATTTGTACACAAGGGTCCCCCCTTTGGTTTTTAGAGTCCGGCCGGAGAAAATTTCCGATATGTCGCCAATTATATAACCAAATTTGGCCAAAAAATTTAAAAATGTCCCATTTTTTCTGGGGGCTGCCGTTCCCAGATCCCTGCAACTCTGTGGCTTAGTAATCAACTTCCTTGCCTTTATCTTGTATGAAAGCATGTGCATGTGCACATAGTTGCATTGTGCAGTGTGTATTTGCATAATACGCTGTTTGTTGTATCGTTTTAGCTGTTTTATTGTTACGAAAATGGCATTTTTAGTAAATTTATATACAGGATTTAATGTCAAACAATTTTGAAAAATTTGTTGATTTTCTAGTTTCTGAAACGTCGCCAGTCATCATTTTTCTAATTTTCAGTGTTTTGAGCTCCTATTTTACGTTTGATGCTGCTGTAGTAGAAAATTAGCATTGTGTTTGACCGAAATATGCTAAAATATGTCGTTTTTTGCGTTAAAATCGCAAGCAAGTGCATTTGAACCAGGGTTTTTTCAAAATCGGATTTCATCATTCTGGCGTCATTTTTAAACTTCTGTCGTCATTTTTATTTTTCGTTCGTCAAAATTAGATTATTGCTTTATAGTACCGTTGCGCTGCAGCAATATTGCTGATTAGCGTTATCTTACAGGGGCGTACCGAGAAAAACTTTTCGGCCAAAATTTAAAAAATCAGCATTTTTATGAAATTTTATCAGTTTTTTACTTAAATTTTAGCCAAAAATTGAGCGACAACCCTCAAAAACAAAAAAATGGAGATTTTTTCACTTTTTAGGCCCAACTTGGTTAAGTGGAGACTGGAGACGTATCAGAAATTCTTTTGAGTCGGGATTCGGGAAATTAAAAGCAAATCACGTCAGAAACAGAACGTCACATCAGATAAATATATATTTATAGGCATATAAATGTACTCTTGTATAAATGTACTACAGAGCCTTTGATGAAAGCTAATAACAAAAATATACACGAGTAAGCCACTAAGTCGCAGGGGTCTGGGGGCGGTAGCCCCCAGATAAATATCGGCGATTTTTTAATTTTTTGGCCAAATTTGGACAAATCAGCGTCAATATTTGCTCAAAACCTTTCGTCAATGCTTCGTCATTTTTATTTTCTGAACGTCATTTTTAAGTTTCATTTCTGCAAATGACGCGACGAAAAAAACCCTGATTTGAACACATCTCAAAGAAATTGAAAAGTCATTCCCCCCCCGAAATTTATTCTTGGCTACGCCACTGCATGTAACAGCACAAAAAGTTTGAGTATCGCTACCGCTCACCCTGGTGGGACCCTTCCCCGCCACCCCTTCTCAAACAAATTCGGAATTTATATGCATCTTTTTTTGGACAAAAAAACAGATTTCAACAAATTTTGGCCAAAATTTAGGTAAAAAACCGCTTAAATTTCATAGAAATGCTGACTTTTTTAAATTTTGGCCGAAAATTTTCTCTCGGTACGCCACTGTAAGATAACGCTAACTAGCAATATTGCTGCAGCGCAACGGTACTGTAAGTCATAATCTAATTTTGACGAACGAAAAATACAAATGACGACAGGAGTTTAAAAATGACGCCAGAATGATGACATCCGATTTTGAAAAAAACCCTGGTTGTGTGATTATTATATTTTATTCTTTAGTATTAGTGTTTGGCTTGTCAACTTTTTTATGCCAATTGGTGGCTTCACATGGGGTGTTGGGGGGGTTGGGGTGTTTTTTTTTGCTTGTTGGGGGGTTGTGTTTTTGTTTTTTTTGGTTTTTTCGATTTTTTATGTGTACGCCACTGCAAATATGTGTCGTTTGTGGCTTAAAAGTTGCACTTAGGTGCAATTATAATCATTTCCAAAAATCAAATCCATTCCCAACAAAAACTGTTTTTAGCAGAAAATCTTCACTCCTCCAATTACTACAGGTTCGGGCAGGGGGGCGGCTGTCGGCGGCGGCGCGCGGGGGGGGGGGGGGGGGGCTTCTCTATTGAAATGTGTTTAGCAAAAAATGGCACGTTGTGTGGCATGTGGGGGTGTATTTTACTAAAAATAAAAAAATGGGCGGTAACAAAACGGAAAAGGGGGTTTAAAAAAAGTTGAGAGTGGATAAAGTAAAAGAAGGTGTAAAAAAAAGAAAAATAACTAGATAACGTATAAACAGTATAGAGGAATTAGTGTAATTTGGCGGATAGACGAAGATGGTTGGAAACAAATGGGAAGAAAATGAAGTGCTGCAAAGGAGAGAACAGAAACTGTAATAAAATACTTTTAGAACTAAAATAAAAATTAATAAAATTAAAATAAAAAAAAAAAATATGTGTGAAAGTTCAAATAAACTACTACTATTCCTCAGAACTATGCGGCAACACATGTAGTTTGGTAAATGGAGAAGGAAGACTTTACTTTTTTCCAACTAAAATTTAGTCCCAGGGAGATTAAGGGAGCCCCACTCAGAGGGGTGTCACGCCGGAGACAAAGAATGAAAGAGTGTCACAGCACGCAGATCTAATTTTTGAGGCCGCCGCGTAAAAACCCTTTATATCTTGGGTGTAGCAGAACATGGTAATTTCAATACAATCTTAGCGATTTTTAACTAAATTCCGCCAAACAGTGTCAAAAATTGCTATTTGCTGGCGAGAACAAGGACAAATTGTGTCTGCTTTGGACAGAGGTCAAAATTTCACAGTAGTTTACGAAGACATGGTCCGACACTCACACAAAAGGAGAAGAGACCCAGGAATGTAACCAAAATTGCTGTGATGTAGCTGTTAGTTATATATACAGAAGGTGTCTGACCAGGGTTTTTTTTTCAAAATCGGCACTGTGTAAATTTTGTGTAAATTAAAAATTTGCTGTGTAAATTAAGGGCATGTTGTGTAAATTTTTAAAAGTGTGTATTTTAGCATTTTTAGGTAAAAATTGACCGTTTTTTCACGTGAAAAGTAGTATTTCGACTTTGAGATTCGAACTACATACGAAAATAAAAAATATGAGATATAATAATTGAAAATTTTTGCGTTTTTGTCAGTTCAAGTATCCGACACGCCAGGGCAAGCCCCCCTAAAATTTCGAAAAATCTGGAACAAGCCCTAACCCCCAGGCCGAGACCCTGTGTACATGCATGGTTTACACAGATAGAGAATTGTTCTATCAGCCAGATCCTACTCATTTTTTTCAAATCCGGGTGTATATATTTTGTTTACAGTAGTTTGAAGTAGGACAAGAAATCGCACAGACAGGCTCAGCATGACTCATTTTACACTGTCAACTTTCAAGTGCATAAAAACGAATGCTAAAATAAAAACAATCATAAGCCGTTTAAGAGCAGAAACTGAAGATTTTTTGTTTTGGGGGTCAACAATTAGACAATTTTGTCAGGACAAAGAGGTCACAGGCAGCAATCGCCACTTGGCGAATTTTTGTAATTTTTACAACCAAAATTGGCGGTTTAGCAACCTTTCGGGGGAAATGTGTAAATCAGTGTGTATTTTTATTTTTTGTTGTGTAAATTAGGCGGCCGATGTGTAAATACACCCTATAAAAAAACCATGTGTCTGACCATGCTCTTGTAATTTTACCTAAAAACTTGTAAAAAGTCACCACATCAATAGGTAAAAAAATGGCAAAAAATGACCCCAAGTCTCGGTTTTGGCGGTCTCGGAATTTGGTCTCGGTCTCGGTAGTCTCGATTTCGTGGTCTCGGTCTCGGAAAAAAAACCAAGACTTCCATCCCTAGTGCTTAGGCTGAAGCTTAGTGCTCACGCTTAGACTCAGTGTGTGTGGGTGCGCGAAGAGTGTGTGGGTGCGCGAAGGATTAGTGTTAATTCCTTGCATCCAATTTTCAATAAAAGGACATTTGCTACTGTGGAATAATAAATGAAGCTGAACATTTAAACCGAAATTGCCCGTCAGCGGTCAGTGTGAGCTTGGTTCTGAGCATCAGGGATGTTTTGAACTAAAATTTGAGGCATTAGAATTTATTAAAAAGCCGAATTTATATATGTCTTACACTCTTACACAAGTGATATGTTGTGTGCGGAAAACTGTAAATAGTCATCTGTTGCGCAAAAAACATAAAAATTTGAATTTCACATGCATTCTAGCTAGCTTCCGCTTCACGGATGTACATATACATTTATATATATATATATATATATAATCTCTTGAAATCAAATGGCACCCCAGACACTCTAGGGCTTGTAACGGACATGAGCATCGCACCCGAGAGTATAATTAAATATCCATCCGCGGGTTTATATATATGTGGGAGAAACCGTTGTTGTCTATGAAAAATTTGGCAGAAACCGTTGTTGTCTATAAAAAATCGAAAACTATTTGACGCGGCTGATTTTTGTCACTTACAACCAATTGTTGTGCTTGCGTATTTTTAGATATCGCAAATGGCCCAACACTTGATAAAACCAATGTGCGGCACGTTAGTTACACGGCTAACGGCTAGACGTTTGCCATCGATAATCTGTGCATCTTGTTCCCAGAAAAGTGTTCACACTGCTGCAATTTCTGCTGTTCCAGTCAACCATGTTGCTCCGCTTGTGTTTTTGCAGCAGGTATATTAGTTTGCACAAACCCCCCCCCCCCCCCCCCCCCCCCCCCCCCCCCCCCCCCCCCCCCCCCCCCCCCCCCCCCCCCCCCCCCCCCCCCCCCCCCCCCCCCCCCCCCCCCCCCCCCTCTCTCCCCTCGTCGCCTAATTATTTTATCATATTTTCTTATTGCTTGGGGACCCCTCCATGCCTTTTTTTGCTTTACATACAGCTTTATTTAGCTTATATATATATCGTGAAACTTTTTTACCTGTATACCAGTGGCGGATCCAGGATGAAATTTCAAAATATATATATATATATATATATAAAAAAAAAATATATATTTCTCTGGTCTTTTTTCTTTTTCTGGCTCGGGACCTGCATGCTTTGGCTTGTATCCGCTTATTAGCTAATATATATCGTGAACTTTTTCCTGATCAGTGGCGGATCCAGGATGAAATTTCGGGGGGGGGGGGCGGCGAAATTTTTTTTTGTTCTTTTAGTTTCTTTTTTTCTTAAGTTATTTGTTTGGTCATATTACAAAACATCTCAGTAGCGCGGCCAGAAAAAATTTTCGGACGGACAATTTCGATTTTCGATTTTGTGAGATGGGTAAAAATGCACATATTTGCTAACTGCCAAAAACGACACAAACTCATTTCGTTCAAAAACAATGCAAATTTTAGACCAGAGAAGCATAGAAAGTGAAACTGAGGCTCAAAAATACTGGAAATTACATATCTGACAGTCCGGCGAGCTTCCAGAAGCTAGCAAATCTGGAAAATTTACGAAGTACATATATATTATTTTGACGTTAGACCACGAATTCACTAAAATGTGATTTTTACTACGGTAAGACAGCTAAAACGACAGTGGCGGGCCCAGAAAAAATTCGGGGGGGGGGGCGGAGGGCATGACATTTCGATTTTGTGTAATACTAAAAATACACTTTTTAGCAATTTTAACACTTATAAAACGCCTTACAAACGCAAGATCACTAAACCACAAAGTTGCAGAGGTCTGGGGGCGGCAGCCCCCAGAAAAAAATTAGCGATTTTTTCAATTTTAAGACCGAATTTAGTCAACTGGAGACGTATCAGAAATTTTTTCCGACAGAAAAGTTAAAACAAAACATCGTAACGGCGCATCAGTCGGTGTATTACACAAGTAAGTGTAGTATAATATACTGGTGTAGACATGCAAATGCAGCATAATGTACTCGAGTATGCATGCATATATAGGCTTTGACGAAAGATAATAACAAGGAATAGTATATTAGTATATAAATAAGCCACAGAGTTGCAGGGGTCTGGGGGCGGCAGCCCCCAGAAAAAAATGGGGAATTTTTGATTTTTAGGCCAAATTTAGTCAGTTGGAGACGTATCGGAAATTTTTTTGGCCGAGCACAAAAAACCAAAGGGGGGACCCTGGTGTAAAATTTCACTTGGGAAAAATTTCGGGGGGGGGGGGGCGGCCGCTGTATACGGATTATGGGCGTTTATATAGTGCGGATCTAGTGGGAGTGCTGAGTGGGCAGTATGTCACTCTCTCGTTTCGTGCATAGTTTATTACCAAAGACACAGCAAAAAGGTATGTATATTGTATATATAGTTTTTTTACACAGTCACTTCTCATTCTCACTTCACTTATGTAAGTGGGTGGACTTAGCGAAGGACCGGAGGTAAAAGTTTGCCGGAGCCGGAGCCGGAGCCGGATATAAAATGCCGGAGCCGGAGCCGGAGGCAGCCGGCAGGCAACATTTTCTTGCGCGGTCCCTTCACCCCTAGCGAAAGGGTTACATAGCAGAACGTAGTTTGTAGTCATTTATGTATATACATAGTCATTTAAGATGGTAGTTGCGTTTTCGAGGTTATTGTGATTTCTATGTAAACTCTGCGCCCACAGAACCCAAGTTACAATTAACGAAGCCTGAGCACACATTTTTGACACAGTACTGTAAAGGTCAAGATCCCCAGGCATGTCTCTCAGTTTTTCAAATTTCAGCTGTGGCCATTTTAGAGGGCTTTAATTGCAAGACAATATGTTAAATGCGTTCGAATGTTCGCGTTAAACGCGTTAAATGTTCGATGCGTTTGCTTTCTATCTAAAAAGTGGGGGAGATGCCTGGGGATTTTAAAAATGTCAAAAACCTTACCAACTTTCAGCCCCAACAGGTAATCGTATGATTCAGAGCTGTGGCGCAAACTTTTTGTAAAAAATCTTATATAATATTTTGGAAACGACCTTCCTTCGGCCGCTTGTAGTGGAAACAACATCAAAGGCTAAGTTTCAATGCATGGCGTACATTTAGGTAAGATATTGTTCTACTTAATGCAAACGACTGCTTGTGATTTGAATTTGTAACAGCTGAGCTACGGCTTTCCAAAAAAAACACCTAAACACGCAATTACCCCCTTAATCTACATAAAATTGTCAGCGGCGTACCCGAAAAAAAGTTTTGGGACGAATGACTTTTCGGGTTTATGTAATGAATTAAAATGCACTTTTTAGTAATTTTAAGACTTACTTTCGCACTGCAAACGCAAGATCACTAAGCTACAGGCCGCGTGGGGTCTGGGAGCGGCAGTCCCCAGAAAAAATATGGATTTTAGGCCGAATTTGGTCAACTGGAGACGTATCAGAAATTTTTTCCGAATGGAATATTAAAGCAAAAGATGGGGACGTCACATCAGACAGTATATTACACAAGAAAATTCAGCATAATGTACTCTTGCAGACATGCATAGACTTTTTGCTGTTGACGAAAGAATATAACAACGAATGGTAAGCCACTGAGTTGCAGGGGCCGCAGCTCCCCGAAAAAACGTTTTAGGTCAAATTTGGTCAATTAGAGACGTATAAGAATTTTTTTCGGCCGGGCAATAAAAACCGAAGGGGGGACCCTTGTTGACAATTTCTTCAAGTTAGACCAAAAGGTCGTGACCGTCCCCCTGGCTACGCCCTTGACTGTGACAACAAGGGGAGGACCGTGACCTCCAAAAAGGGATGGGGGATACGGCAAAATCTTTTCCCTAATTTATTTTGACCTTTTTACTACATCCACAAAATGTATTACGACGGGTGTTGCGGATATATATACTGGTTGGACTGTGCAAACAATCTAGAGTCAGACTGTGCAGTCATTAGGATGGCGCAGTCAATTAAAAGTTGGCCTGCGCGGACTATTTGTAGTTTGGACTGCGCGGTCCAACTCTTACTGGGTGCGCGATCCTACTCACTGCGCAGTGCGCAGTCTAACTCTAGTTTTTGACTGCGCCGGCGCAGATTATTTGGACTGCGCAGTCCAACTCTTAATTGACCGCGCAATCCTACTGACTGCGCAGTTTAACTCTCGTTTGACTGCGCAATCAATCTAGAGTTAGACTGCGCTATCGTTAGAATTGCGAGGTGGACTGCGTAATCAATCTACGGTTAGACTGCGCAGTCAAACCTCACGTCCGTCATGCGCGAGGTCCTCATAGCTACTACAGCAGCCCTCGCTCCGCTCGGGCTGCGCGGTCCAACTTCTTTTGCTGCGCGGTCGCGCGGTCCACCCGGGAAAATCCCGGGTGAATCCTGGGTCTTGCCCATGTATGGTCAATCGGAGACGTAAAAATACATGTAGTCACCTCCATTACAACTGGCAGTAATAAAGTTCTGTAACCGACGAACCGCTTCGTTAACCTAGTGATTTTTTCTCAAAATTTTAACTTTTTACCTAAGTTTGAACAATGAAAATTCTCCGGCTCCGGCACTTTTTTTGCCGAAGCCGGAGCCGGAGCCTCCGGTCTATCGCTAGGTGGACTACCTGTTTAATACGTTTGTGTATCTTGTAGCTGCTTGAACATGTTTTTTGCAAATTTTGCTGGAAGGGGCAGAAAGCACTAGGGGCAGCATGTCGCGGGCCTTCTGCCATTCTGAAACGCCTCTTGATCTTGTCCATGTTCAACCAGCTGATTTGCTCTTTCTGCTTAAGCTTAAGCACAATTTTTCATTCTACTCAACGTGCTGCCTTAAGGTGGCGCTCCGAATAACTTCCATAACTTTATTATCTTGTAAGTCGACGTAGGTTCTAGCTAGAATGAATTTCGTTTAAATATATTGAAGCCTGTTACAAAGCTCTGTTTGTGAGTAAGTTTCACGTGCCTGCTGCCTTGTTCTGATTTTTTATCACCGATTGAAAATTTCTATTTTCGCTAAATGCGCATAATTTTTCAAACGGCATAACTGAGCGAAACTTTGTTCAAATTTTACGATCTATAGCTTAAACTGTAGGTAATTATGTTGCCGAGGTGTATCTTTTCTTATAATTTTAATCCAATTGTTTTGGCTCAAAATACACTAGTTTTTCTAAAATTGGTCAACTTGAAATCGCTGCAGAATATCACCAAAAACAGAAATCAACATTTTCGAAGAAGGTACACCTGAATCTACTTATTTTCTAACTTTAAGTCAAATTTCACAATGAAAAAACGACATGGAGGAGAGCTATCACGATTCAAGAAAGGCTATTGCCGATCAGAAAAATCTGAGGTTTGCCCACACAAACGACAGTGTCAAAAAATAGAGCGTATTTTTTAATGCAAATAACCATTGAGAAAAGTTGGAGAAGCCAAAAAGTAGCTAACGAAAAATTAGCTTGAAAAATAGTCCATTTTTGTCAATATCGCTCAACGTAATTTGAAATTTTTTTACAAATGTTTGCCTACACAAACGACTTTTTGAAAAGTTTCAGTCACCTATTATCTGCGGAAAACCGTTATCAAAAGTAACAAAAGCCATATACAATTTTTCGGAAAATCGATTTGAAGATTTGGCCATATCAAAATTCAGGTCAAAAAATCAATTTCAACAAAACTACATGTTATGTATATCAAACGAAAGCTAATTCACTGCTGAACAACCTTTCTTCAAGAACAAAGACCTGAAAACGTGACTGAAAATTTTTACTGCCCAAAGTCAGTTATTCGGAGCGCCACCTTAAGTGCGGCGGGCATTGTCATATTATGAACAAAGGATACAGTAAACGTAAATTAAAAGAGCGTTTTATCCGCATTAGCAATAAAAAGAATTTCCACGGAAAATTCAGTTTAGCTAATGCGAAGCTATTGGAACTTCTATGTTTTACTAACAAATAAACTACACTTGAGATTAGGCAGGAGGCGACGAAACCAACTTTTATTTTTAAAAATCACTTTTTTATTAATTTGTTTGATACTCCCAAAGCAAATTACTGTCTAGCAGCTCCACTGATGAGTCGCCTGCAACAGTAATGGTCTGGAAGATCCCGCAATGCACTACTAACTTCTAGTATTAGTATATGTGGCACATATTAACACTAACCCCATCGGATTAGTAAAGTAATTTGTGCGTTTTTCGGGCACAATGAAGCTGAACATGAGTTGAGTTTTGTTTTATTCATCGGCCTGATGAATACTTCTCCTGAGTCTAATGAAAATTTCCAAAGTCCCAAATCAGCAACACGGGTATGTTTGTAAGAAATGAATCCTAATCGATATTTGCATTATAACGGTTACATGCAGGATATATCCACCTTCTCTTTTAATTTATGTGGTTCTAAATAGTAATTTAGTTTTTCTTTTTTTTTCTTTTTTTGTAGACTTTGACTTTTTCAATTTGTAGAGACAGTACAAGCTGTTTACAAATCCTCCTGATCCTCCACCCAAGCCACCCACACCAGAAGAAGCAGAAGAAAGAGTCCTGAAAGCCATTCAGTCCTTTGATCGATATCCGAAGGATGTCCAGGTATATGGACATGTGCTGCTTTATTTATAGCCTGTCATAGCGTTGTGAATCAATGTTTAGTGTTGGTAAAAAGTAAACTCTGATAGACAGGCACACTTTTGAGCACTGAAGTTTCGTAGATGCAGAATTTTTGAGCGTCTAATCTGCAAATGAAGTATCACAGCGTAGTTGTGTACAGTATCAAATATTCACCGTATAATGGAGGTCTGGACATAGTCTACCTACTCATAACTTTACAGCAGCAATTTATTTAATCACAAATTCAGCTCTGGTGTTCATTTGCAGATTCGGCGATTGCACACAAGCGCAGTGAGCTACATGCCCGAGAAACCCTTGTTAACCATCCCCTTGCTCGAGGAAAGAATTTTACTTGTTCTCAAACTCTACGATAAGATTGACGCTGACAAGGTATAAAGTAAAACACGTACGATCGAAAGTGCCTATTAGAGAAAGCTTAACTGTATTTTTTTCTATTTATTGGGCAAGGTATATATTGGGCAATCTCCTTTCGTCTTCGTAGTCTTTTGCTGTTACATATTAAAAAAATGTATAGATGTGTATATACAATAAATTAGACTATTACGTAATTTGCTTGTGGTCGAAACTTCTTACAAAATAAGCATAGCTTTCTCATGTGAACTTTGTTTCACACTTGCGAGCTGTAATTTTAATATTAAAGTCATGTCAGTCAATGTCTTCTGACTAGTAATAATTCTATGCGTTGAGGAAATTAATACGTCATGTCCCAAGAAATATACTAATAAAAATTATTTTTTAGCTTACCCTAGACACCAATTTGCTGAAAGACTTGGGTTTGGACAGTTTGGATCACGTGGAAATTATTATGGCGATTGAGGATGAATTTAGTAAGATTTTATTTTATCCTAGTCTGTCTTAATTTTTTGACATTTTTGACGTTTATTATACTACTACTCTTAATTTGTATTGCTAATTACAAACTAAGATTTTTGTCTTTAATAAATTGAAGTAAAATATTGAATAAACTAAATGAAAGTTCATGAATCGGAAGTCTTTTTTGGCATTTTTTAGAAATGGAAATCCCTGACGCCGATGCAGAAAAGCTGGCCACCCCGCGCGATATTGTTCAGTACATTTGCGACAAAGAAGATATTTTCGAATGAGCGAAACTTGTGTGACATTTTGCGCGTCTTAATCCTCTTTTGTATGCTTCATTTGCTGATGTACGAAAGCATCTGTCAACTGGTCACTAACATTGACATCTTTGCGGAAAAGCGAAACTTCTCTTTCCGCGGTTGTTTTTGGTTCAGTTACTCTTTAATAACTGTAATATTGCGTGAGTTGATTAAGGGGTTGAGAAAGTTGATTAAGTTGAGAAAAAGCTTAGTGAGGAAAGAACGACCTTATTCAAAGTGGCTTAATCAAATTACTTGTATTTTATTTCGTTTTAGTGGGTCTAGTCCTATATATTCTTTTCATTAATAAGTTTGAGGTATATATAGTAGTATTTAGCTTAAGTTTATCTAGTTTAGACATCTAAACTGTGTGAATAAGTCTAAAAATTTAATACAAGTGGCAAGACGTGAAGTGTTATTTAGTTATGATGAACCACGTTTTCACTGTAAAATTGTTCATGATACAACTTCGGTGAGTCCCCAAATAGCTTCGTCTCCCTTCCCGCGCCTCATTTTTTGCCTCAAGGTATGCCACTACGAATTTTTCTCAGCTCATTCTAACTAGACCGATCGAATCTTGAGTTTGATAAATATTGTTCTTTCAAAAATGAAGTTTTATTAAATTCGTGCAAGTCAATTTTGAATTGATAAGTAGGTTTAACTTCAACGCTTGCTTTCCGTTGTCGAGATAATTTAAACTCCAATTTTTAGGCCATCTAACCAATATTATTAGGTTTCGCACGTAATTTGGGAACGTAATGAAAAGGAGGGCGCAGATCAAAGACTTTGAAGTAGGGCAAAAAAGTTAGACCATTTTCATTTAAGTTAAAGTTAAAGTAAGGCCATGGCTTTAATTTAAGTTAAAGGTACAGTTAAAGTAAGGCTCTGGTGTTAATTTAAGTTAAAGTTAAAGGAAGCCCAAAATCAATGACTTTTATATAACTTTTTTAAATAACTTTAATGTTAAAGTTAAAGTAAGGGTATTTTTATTTAAGTAAAGTTACAGTTAAAGTAAGACCTATAACTTTTTTGTAGTTAAAGTTAAAGTATGACCCCTAACTTTTTTAATTTTAGTTAAAGTTAAAGTTCAACTTTTTTGCCCTACTTTCAAGATTCAGTTACTTATCCGTTACTGTCTGGGCTACTTGCACCAAATGGCAAGTCAATGCAACTGCAACGAGTGTAACTGCTAAATTGGGTGATCATTCATTATTATGTATTTGAGTCAACCCTGAGATAACATTGTAATTTTTAATGCAAGTAACCCTTAGTTTTGTGTGCTTTTAGCACTAGTGACTTTGACAAAGTTTTAGCTTGTGCTGAGGGTTGTATTTGTAGAATTTTTGTTATTATTAGTAGTTGAAATGTTTTCCGTATATTGTAATTGTAACTGGCAAATTTATAAGTTAAAGTGTGTTACCTTAATAAAATTTGTTAAACTTAAGTGTTGTCAAACTCTAACCCAATACGGTTACAGTATTAGCAGTGGGTAGTTTTAGATCCGTCACATATGTCTTGTGGGTCACATAAAGTCTTGCATATCATCATAGGTGTTTCAGAAGCTTTACGTAACTTATGGATTACTTGCATTTGTTTTCCGTCTAATGTTCTCTCTTGCATTTGTTTTCCATCAAAATTTATGGGACTTGTCGCATGAAATACCGTAACACCTGATTGTAGCAACAAAGAACAGCTCAAGAATAAGAATAGCTAAGGAATAAAAGAAATTTTCATTGCACCAATATTTAATCTCGAGAATAGTTCTCGAAGTTGGGGAATAGCGCAAGAATGTAGAATAGCTCAGGAATAGCTGAAGAATAACGAACATTATTGCACTAACCAAAGTTAGAGAATAGCTTATTCTCCAGCTATTCTTATGTAATGTGTAAGTTATTCCTGATCTAGACCAGGAATAGCTGAAGAATAACCTGAAAACTTAAAAAATAACAATTTTCAAAATTTTAACATATTCATGTTTGTTGGGCTTACTAAATGTTTATTTATTGCAAAAATAACAATACGAAAAGGTTTGAAAATGCTCGCGTTGGGGTTTCGTTCGCCATCAGGTTACTGACTTGGCTCAAATCAACGTACTTTCGGTGAGCGGACGATTAACAAAACTGCACTCGTGACAAATCTGTAGGCGGGGCTTATGTAGGCTTATTCTCAAGCTCAATTGGCAGTTATTGGATAATAATGATGCAGCCACATTTTTATTGAACAGATGAAGAATAATTTATTAATCTCTCTACACACTCTCTACGCACGTGTTTGCTGTCTCGTGTGCGAATTTTGTACACTACTGGTGGATATGCAAATTAGGCCCTACTCTACTACTCTCCTGCTACGCAGCTACCATAAGCTCAGTTATGTTGTCTTTCGCGTGCGAGAGTGCACGCTGGTGGATTCTGCAGTTCTGAAGGATGCGTTATGCATATATATATATATATATATATATATATATATATATATATATATATATATATATATATATATATATATATATATATATATATATATAACACACACACACACACACACACACACACACACACACACACACACACACACACACACACACACACACACACACACACACACACACACACACACACACACACACTAGTTCCATAGTGATATATATGTATATACATGACGTATTGATGGCAAGTCAACTTTTTCAGATTTTTTAGCTTTTCTCCTGCTTCAATTTATGCCTCGACGAGATTCGTACCGCGAGACGCGGAAGCGCCGCCGAGATAGCAGTTACAGCTCCTCATCTAGCGGTTCCGGCAGCCAGTCGGACCGCAGTCAAAGCTCGCAATCGGCTCCGGCTGATTCTCCCGCGGTGCGCCGCGCTAATGACCATGTCGAGCGATCAAAAACGCCAGTAAAGGCAGCTCGAGCGAGGTCTAGATCAAATTCTTCGTGCGCGTCACGACAGAGGGCATCGCCTGGTCACAAGACAGCCTCGACCCGGAACAACCAAGACCAGGGCCCGATTTATCGAAAAAAAATGTTCGTCGTTGAAAATGTTCGTCGTTGAAAATGTTCGTCGTTGAAAATTTTGGATTGATCGAAACATTTTCAACGACGAACATAACACGTAATTATAGGACAAATGTTCGTCGTTGAAAAACAAATGTTCGTCGTTGAAAAACAAATGTTCGTCGTTGAAAAAGCAAATGTTCGTCGTTGAAAATGTTCGTCGTTGAAAAAACAAATGTTCGTCGTTGAAAAACAAATGTTCGTCGTCGAAAAACAAATGTTCGTCGTTGAAAAATTTTCAACGGCGAACATTTCAACGGATGTCTTGAGCTCCGTTGAAATGTTCGTCGTTGAAAATTTTTTCAACGACGAGCTTTTGTCTTTTAGAACATAATAATGTTCTAAAAAACCAAAGCTCGTCGTTGAAAAATTTTTCAACGACGAACAATTTCAACGACGAACTTTCAACGACGAACATTTGTTTTTCAACGACGAACATTTGTTTTTCAACGACGAACATTTGCTTTTCAACGACGAACATTGGATGTTTCGATAAATCGGGCCCAGGATGCTGCATCACCAGGTCATGGGTCAGACAGACGGGAGCAGAGGGCCACCTCACCCACCACATATCCCTCGTCTGCGGACGAACAAGAGAGGCAAGCAAGCCAATCGGACAGCGAGGGGTCTAATGGAGCCAGCGACGATGGTCTGATGGAGCAAGTTATATCCAAACTGGCGGACGACACCCCACGCCTAGAACAGCTACCACAGGTTTCAGCACTAGAGCTCGTGTGTCCGTCACTGGATACCGGTGCTGCGCGACCCAACTTGTCGGTTCCCGAACCGGGCCGCCAACGGTGGCAACAGGCGACCGAAACGATCGTGGAGCATAGTGATGGCATATTCAGCCGCATTGTGCTACTTAGAGGCCTGCACGGGCCTATTTTTTCGGCCCGTGGCCCGGCCCGGCCCGTTGCCTTCCGTCGTCGGCCCGGCCCGGCCCGGCCCGTTAGGACCATTTTTAGGCCCGGCCCGGCCCGGCCCGTTCAGAGTCGTCTGTCGGCCCGGCCCGGCCCGGCCCGTTGGCAGGAAAAAAGGTCAGTTGTCCGTAGACTCCTCATATTGCATTTTCAATTAGTGTTACTCGTACCAATGGCGTACCCAGAAAAAAAGTGGGGGAATGACCTTACCATTTCTTTGTAATGGGTTAAAATGCACTTTTTAGCAATTTTAACACTTTAGCATTAGAAACACAAGACCACTAAGCAACCAAGTTGCAGGCCGTACGGGTCTGGGGGCGGCAGCCCATAGAGATAAAATTGGAGATTTTTTCAATTTTTAGACTGAATTTGGTCAACTGGAGACGCATCTCAGAAAAATTAAAACGAAAGGTGGGAAGTGGGAACGTCACACCAGTAGATGCAGCATAATGTACTCGTGTGTACATGCATTAGCTTTGCTGAAAAATAATAACAAGGAATATTAACCCACAGAGTCGCAGGGGTCTGGGGGCGGCAGCCCCCAGCAAAAAATAGAGAATTTTTTGATTTTTAGGCTCAATTTCGTCAACTGGAGACGTATCAGAAATTATTTGTCCGCGAAGTCAGGCCCGTGGCCCGGCCCGGCCCGTCAGCTTTCGGCCCGCGGCCCGGCCCGGCCCGTTGGCTATTGAGCCAGGCCCGGCCCGGCCCGGCCCGCGGGCCGGGCCGGGCCGGGCCGGGCCGGGCCGCGGGCCGTGATGCAGGCCTCTAGTGCTACTGCCAGAAGAGCAGAGGGTCTTCGCGCCCCCGGAGTTGCACGAGGTGCATCTGCGGCTGCTGAACAAGTCCAAACGGGAATTTGAGAATAGATTCAGCTCTAATCCGGCAGGCTAAGTTTATGCCAAAATGACACTCTGGACTGGTTTTATCCAAAAATTCGGCCGGCCGAGGTTTCTCGCCGGCATGGCCACCGGCCGGCCGGCCGGAGCCGGGAGCCGGCCGGCGGCTTTCGCGGCCGGTCACAAACACTATCTACAGTCTACACTACTTTGATGCATACTACTATTAGCTAGCTCATTCTTCACTAATTTAACTAAGTACGTAGCCTCAGCCCTCAACTACTATAACACTCCACTACTGCAGAGTGCAGGGTATACTTATTGGATTGCTTCAATAAAGTCAGTTCAGAAACATAAATTTATTAAAATTTAAAATCAATCTGAAAAACACCAATAATGTATCGCATCAATCAATGCAAAACCAATAGATGACGTTCACAGAAACAGCAGGAACAGGTACTCGAATTGAAGTATTATATACTGTTTTTCTTGCATCCACCACAATAGCACCAAATGTCAGTGTACGTTCTATACAACATAAAAAAGTGTATGTGTGTGCTTCTTGAAGAAAATACTTTTTACTTGAACCCTTTGTCATATAATCATATGAATCATATGGATTGGATCATATGAAACACCTACACCAAAAGAACTATGTACCAAATCTGGGGTTGGTCCTACTGCCACACAACGAAACCTATCATTCAATTAAGCAAAGTGGACTTTTTTCATCGCAAAAGTAGTACTGTCTTCAGGTTTCTGGAGACTAGAGAGAGAGAGATATACATTTTTAAAGGGTTAAGTATAAGCAAAAGTACCTACTGTCTCACACTCTTGTAGAAGAGCAAGACAATCGTATGGCATCTAATTCTTAACGCAGGCTGATGCTCTCTTCGGAACTCGAAACTTTCTCAGTGTCTCAAAACTAATTTTCTCAATTTCACTTACACTTTGCAATTTTGGTTACGTTTTTGTGATGTTTTCACAACTTAGGGTCTTATCCAAAATTGGATTTATCGGATTAGATTTAATTTTATTTCGTCAACAACGCAGCGTCAGTTACACGTAATTTGTTGATTCTTGGCACACACCGAGGTACTGTATGTGAGCCATGTATGGCAAAATTTCAGCCGGCTATTTTCATTTTGTGCTGAGCTATAGCTATTTATTTTAAATCCAATCCGTTAAATCCAATTTTGGATAAGGCCCTTAGCGAAGATACATATATACGATCTTCTATATATAGTTTTAGGCTGGATTTATCACAAAATTTATACAGCAAACTTTCTGCTCAAACGGCTGGCAAAATTACAAATAGTCCATTTTTCAATATATACAGATATATACTAGATAGAAACATTTTTCCCACTAAAGCCCTGTTCATACTGGTCCGTAAGATGTTTGATCGGCTATTGTGAAGCATTGACACAATCGTTTCGTCTAATTTTTTGCCTACAAACTTGACGCATACCTTCTTCACTTGAAAAATGGGTCATTTGGCCAGGTAGTCTTCCTCGAATTGCATGAGGACAAGTATAGACCGGGCTTAAGTAGACACAGTGACACCCTAGTTAAAAAACACACTTCAAAAATCATTAAAAACAATATTAACTATAAGTAAAAAAATCAAATAACGAAGCAATGTTAATAAGTGATGAGACTAACACAAGGCACAGCACAGAGATCGAATAGCACAATACGTAGTACATCGAACAGCTTTTCTTTTAGTAAAAAAATATATACGTTCTCAAAAATGCAGCTCAAGAACAACGAAATATTAACAGAAAATTGAATGCAAAAGTAACACACGTTCAGCATAATTCATCTACTAAATAAGCCGGCAGCGATTCGCATTTACACATTAATGAGTCACATAATTACTGTGTATAAAAGAAACAGGGTCGATTAATATTTACAGTCATCGCCGTATCTGTCTGTTTTAGACCCATCATACTTGCTATCATTGATGCCTACAAACTGTCATATTCAAGGAACAAGGAGTAAGGACATACGGCAGTAAGTGTGAATCTATTCTTCAGTTGCACCAATCATACAATAGCCTCGCAACAGCCTTAACAAGACTCATCACAAGAACATTATTCCGAACAATGAAGCAGCTTCTTAGTTTTATCAGGTAATGTTCTCAATGCGTAAGTACGTACAAAGTCGCTTAAAATGCAAAACCGTTTTATATTTAATTTTAAATAGCTTAGCTTAGCTTCGAAATTCGTAGACGCGCTGTAGATGTAGACGTAGAAAACTCATACGAGAATAATACGCCAATGCCTATCCAAATATTGAATATACGCAATTTGAAAATTCACGCACTCGAATTTTAAAAAACCCAAAATAAAACTAGTAAACACAGTTTTTCATGAAATATATTTTGTTTTTTCACACAAAATCTGCGTTTAAAATAACATATAAATCCACATCATTTTCTCACAAAATATGACTTCAATTCAACAATGCATTAAATGTCATCACTGCCTTTGTTCCACAGTGATCCAAATATCGGTGTCTGGCTTTGTTACCAGTCCGTATACTTTCCCCACTTTCAAATTAGGATCCACGGCCTTCACATGGAATTGACCCACCAATTTTGCCACAAAACTGGACGCTTCAAAGTAAAAAAACCTAAAAACAAGCGTAATATGTTGTAGTGTATAAGCATCAATATCATTCACACAAGCAATTCACATTCACAAGAAATGCTGAGCTCGTCCTTGCTACTTAGGGGTGTTATCAAAAGGGGTCCTATTCTGCCCGGCTTAAGAAGATTGAAGTGGGCCGAGTTGTGCAACTAGGAAAACTCAGCCAGCAGCTGTCTGGTACTGGTGCTACTAGAAACTCACGAGATATACGTATGTGAGTACTTATTAGCTTACGTACGTATGAAGGGAGAAAACTTAGTGAAAACTCTCAGTGTAAAATTATTAGTAGCTTGACTTTTGCCAAATTTTAGTTCAGGACCGAGAGGGGTTAATACCTAATACATGTACAATATTGTTCAAATCTTCATTCTTAGTTTACTTAACGTGTGATCATTGTTGCACGTGCTATTTGAATTGAAATGGATAGGGTCGCAATACAGCAATATGCTAAACAGCCACCACGTACTCGCCCCCCCCCCCATTCGCACAGATTAGAATGTACTTTGTGCCACAACTCTTTAGTTTGCTGCCAGTTACCACTTGCAGCATAATCTTTCATGTTATGTTTAACCACCATTTGTCTATAAAACTGAAACAGGGGGTCTTTGCTGACCAGAGGCCATAATATTATTGAATCGGCCATGATGATTCTACCAGCCGACACGAATACATACGAAATGAAAAAATCAAGATAACTGTATTTTAACTATTATTATTTATTTTATTGTACATAAATTAGGTATTAACCCCCCTCGGTCCAGAACTAAAATTTGGCAAAAGTCAAGCTACTAATTCTAGCCTGAGAGTTTTCACCAAGTTTTCTCACTTCATACGTACGTAAGCAAATAAGAATTCACATACGTATATTTCCTGAGTTTCTAGCAGCACGAACAGCTGCTGGCCGAGTTTTGCTTCTTTCTTCTTCTTCATTTCGGACGGCCAATGGTCTTCCCATCATAACCGTTGGCTTCGGAGGAAACCAATCTCACTGAGGAAATTGATCACTTTCCTAGGACCGTCTGCAAGGACATTCACAGTTGCTAGTTGCACAACTCGGCCAACTTCAATGAAAGCTTAGAAGCTTCTTAAACTTCTTAAGCCGGGCAGAATAGGACCCGTAGTTTTGACAACACCCCTTACTATAGTTAACACGATTAAACCAAAAATTAGGGATGTCGCGGATGTCACTTTTTTGACATCCGCGGATGCGGATGTTGACTTCTGACATCTGCGCGGATGCGGATCTTTTTAGAATACGTTCTAAACAAGTTATGAGCCAAATTTTTGAAAAAAATTTCACCAAAAAATACATAATACACTAAAAATAGCAAGTATGAATGTAAGAATGAAAGTACTAAGGAATGAGGCTTAGATAAAACAGTTTGTATCAAAGTTGTGCATTCATTATATATATATCTTCTAAGCCATGCGCCGCCATCAACAGTTTGTTTAAAACGCTATTGGTTAACTTTATGCCAACTCAAAGGCTATCGGCGTGACCCTCTGGTTACTTGATGCTTTTGGTTTTGGTTGGTGTATAATCACAATACGTACTCTGTCTATTCTTTTAATCTACTAAAGCATGCAAGTTAAAAACCAATAATATTGTTTTGACAATTATTGCTTTACAAGTTTGTAGACTAGTCTCTCTCAAACATGCAAAACTCAGTTAGAATATGCCCGCAATATCAAATATTTATGAAGCCTACTTTAGAAAAGAGCGATTTGCAATCAACAATGAGGTGAAAAAGCCTAGAATAAAGTATCAATCCACCGTTTTAAGAGCAAAAATATCGGTATATACATGCACAAAAATCAAAATTGCCGTCTGATGTTCTACATTTTTAGTAATTTTTGCCGAATCTGCAACATCCGCATTAAATTTTTGCGGATGCGGATGTCAAAAAGTTGCGGATCATCCGCGGATGCGGATGCGGATGCGGATATCCGCGACATCCCTACCAAAAATTATTGTAATATTTGTGATCATATCAAAACGTACACCATTTTTGTTCACACTATAAATGACATGATGCGTAACACAGCAAGATACGGGTATAGTGTCTGAATCTTCTTTTTTAAGAGTAAGAAACTATTATAACGTAATCTTCACGACGGCCATGCAAGTAAAAGACTATCGACTATCGTAAGATTATTATCATGACTTACGACTCCAGATCATGTGATATAATACATTATTACCTGTATCCGGGACATTTGCGTTTTCCTGCAAATCCAAAGAAAGGATAGTTCAGTGCATCTTTTTGAGCCAAATTGGATTCACTAAACCGTTCCGGATCGAACCTAGATATATCAACACTAATTGAAAAAATAACAGCAGCATGGTTTATGGTTCCACATGTCCTAGACGAAGCTGAGTGTCACAATCTGAGGAAGTGGAACAAGGGTGCTGCCTCAACCACTACTTGATAAGCGATAGAAACACAGACACGTTTCTAACACAAGATTAGCAATTATAGACCACCAGAAACGCACTGAAACATGGCGACCCGACGTTTGCCTCAAAAGAACTACAGTTGCTGGTCTTTCCTTAGAAAACAGTTCGCAAGCAAAACTTTTTAATTACTTGTAACAAAAAGCTAACAGCGCTCAAAAAACAAAATCACTTCAACGGTTCGTAAAATGTAAATCATGACTTAAAGACAAACTAAGCGCCTGTACTTTTCAGGATCAGGCCAAACCTCAGGATTCTGAATAGTGCATCCCAACGACTGAAGAATGGATGTCTGCAAATAACAAAATTTGGCTAAGTCATACTCACACAATATCGTATTACATTTCAGGAGGATGCACAGATTTTCTAATAGGCTATTCTTAGAATCGTATGTAGTTTGCTACTCTGAATCACGACTAAACTGGTCAATGATAAAAAGTTATCTTCCTGGCCTAGGTTGACCATGGGCTCATTTCTTTACCGGATAAAACGGACTAGTTTTACATTAGTCGGAGGTTTACGAATGCCATACCGTACAAAACGAGTTAACATAAGTCAGCACTCAGCAGCGCAAATGTTAATCCGAATCCATGCTTAAACTACCACAGCATTAAACTAATTTAACGCGCACGCATAACATTAGTGTACGTTCAATGTACATAGTCGAGTCCGTTTGTTTTAAATCTGATTAAAAAGCAGCGCGCTGAAAGTCAAGTCCGTTTAATCTGGAGATTTGTTTATTATGGTATTTTTCAGCAAATTTTAAACAGTTAATAACTCGATTAAAATTAGCCGTTTAATTCGGTAAAGGAATTAGTTACTATTACAGTACCCAATACGTTACAGCGTCACAATTTATGCGCCTGAAGCTCACACTAATCGAAGCAAACATCATGACTATTAACCTTGCTTGAAATGTTGTGGCCACAAATAGTAATATCATCATTAGAGTATCGCGCAGCGTATGGAGCCAAACATGAGCATCGCATAGTTTCGTCCAGAACCTGCCGCATATATCTGCAACACAATGAAATACTGCTATTGTAGCACAAAAAATTGGTTGTTCAACTGTTTAAGACTCTTAACCTAGGTGCTAGTAACGTTAAGGCTTTAACACTTTTTTAATACGCATATGTGACTACTAAACAGCTAATATTGGTTATGATGACATATGTGAATAATATTAGCTATTTAGTAGTCACATATTATTTGATCAAAATGTTGAACATATTATGTTCAAAAATATTGGTGATAAAATAATGTAAACTTATCAATACGGATTAACAGCTAGTTGAGTGTACTAGTTGAGTGTACAACATTGCAGCTAAATACTCGAAACAGGCCAACGCTTTAGCTTATTGCAAATATTAATAAAGACAAATTAGTATTTAGCCATACATTTAATGGCGTTGATAAATATTAATTAATTTAATTAATTAATTAAAGTAATTAATTATTATGCCATTCTATGTTAAGCTATTCTATGATCGATTCTAAAAAATCGCTCGAGTTTTCATTTCCAAGGTATCAAGGTACAAAATTTAATTGGCATTATTTTTGTAACGCACTGAATCCATAACGAGATATTCAAAATCTTGCATGACGATATGACGTCGTTACTAACATACTAATATACAAAAAGTATTCTAATCCCAGAGGAAAAACTAAATCAGTGTTCAAATATATCTCATCAAACCACATTTAAGGGGGCGCTCTGAGTAACTTCCAATAAATCAACTGCTAAAACTTTTCTTTTCTTGCTGATATGAAGTTTTTTCTGTAAGGGGCGTTGTCACTAAGACTGAGTAGAGTCTGCTAGCATATTCCGCTTTCTGCTGCAGTCTGCTCGCTCTTTTATTTTTGCCGATTCTGTCATCTTGTGACAAGCGAGATACAACTGGTCCGCCCACTGCACTCTGTTGACCTTCGTGCTAGCCTTCACTAGATGCTAACACATACGTACGTACATACATAAGGGATTAGGTAGTTCTGTTTGCAGCTGATTGCGCATATATAGTATTGGGCTGTGGCCGATTTGATGAATTGCTGTTCGTCCTAAACTTAGGGGGGGCTGAAAATCCTGCGCATTACGCAAACGTTGAAAAAACGTATTTCAGTCAAAAAATTAAGTGTGTAATGTAATTGCACGTAAGGAGTTCGCATTAGGAAAAAGGTGTTGCAATCTTTCGCTGCAACACTAATAAAGATTCGTAGCCAGTCGAACTATAATGCACTGGAGTCGGAGTCAGTCGTGATATGGACAGTGAGGTGCATCATTGTGCATAATTAGTTTTATTTTAACTCGACTATCCGTAGCCCCCTGTCAATCCCAAACATAACTTTGTTTTTGTAAAAAACGTAATATTAGTCAGTCGTGTTTAGGCGCGCCTAACTCTTGTGGGCCATGCCTAATCCAGACCAAACTCCAAAAGTCTGCTGCTGCAAAACTAGAAAATGCTTTATGGTCGGACGTACGTATGTATTAGCATCTAGTGCAGGCTAGCACGAAAGGTCAACAGAGTGCAATGGGCGGACCAGTTGTGTCCTGCTTGTCACAAGATGACAGAATCGGCAAAAAAAGAGCGAGCAGACTGCAGCAGAAAGCAGAATATGCTAGCAGATTCTGCTCAGTCTTACTATTCTGCTCAGTCTTAATGACAACACCCCTAACCGCAAACAAGACACACACCGGGTATTTTTGCAAAGTTACAGAGCTCTGGGAGCACCTAAGCAAATTTTATGGCAACATCAAAATTGACATTTTTAAAATTTGTTTAATTTTCGTAAAGACGTAGCTCAGCGGTGCGTCAACCAAATGCAACAATCCATAGGTTAAATTAAAGACAATTATCTTGTCGAGGTGCCATTTTCATCGAATTTTAGTTAGTAGTGGCAAATTTTTAGTAATTTTAAATTTTATCAAAAGTGACGTTTTAAAAAGCCTATCATATTGTGGCAAATCATAAAAATTACAATCCAAGAAGTTCGGCACCACCATATACATCTGCTCTAAAAGTTTACAAAGTTTCATGCGGATCGGTTATCGTGGCTGACAGTAATCTTACAAAAATGTACCCTATAGCCCAATTTCAGAAATGTCAAGTTTGCCTACGCATACCTGTTTTTCAATTTTCAAAAAAAGAGCTAATATTCTGTACTAAAATCCGTTGAGAAAAGTTTCAAAAGCCAATGTATCTGACAAAAAACTAGAGGCGTTGTCATTAAGACTGAGCTGAATCAGCTAGTAGATTCTGCTTTCTGCAGCACTCTGCTCGTCCTTTGATTTTCGCCGAATCTGTCATCTAATGACAAGTGAGAAACAACTGGTCCGCCCATTGCACTCTGTTGACCTTTCCAAATGACCTTCGTCAAGACATACGTACGTAGGTACTAAGACTAAAAGATTAGATAATTCTGCGGCAGTAGGCTGTTGGAGTTTGGTCTGGCTTAGCCATGGCTCACCAGACACCGCGCATAAACGCAACTGATATTCGAGCTAATACTATGTTTAACAATCTGATTTATAATTTTTAGGCAATTGGCTGTTATTTGCAAGAGCTTACTGCGTAGTCAAACTGTCATATTTGATTTCTTATTTAACCCAAACGACTGAAACATGTGTTAGGCAGCTTTCTCAAACGCTTGCCCAAGACCTTAAAGCCCCAAGCTTAACCCCTCTCCCAGCTGGCCATGTATGGCGCAAACAGTGTAATGCAAATGATTATTCTCGCCATAATGGCGCCAAATTTATGAAGTTAATCCTGTGCTAAATAATAGGAATCTATTAGACTTGTTAAGTGGTACACTAGCAGGTGAACGAACGAACAGCAATTTCTTTAGGTTGTCAGCCGTAAATATCTAATACAGCTATGTTTGTTTAATTAACTTTTTACATATTTTCACATTACTTACATTTTCGCCAGATTTTATATAATTTTGTGTTAGTATATATTTTGTAGTCGTAGTGTAAATAAATACTTAATTTTCTTACATTTTATTAGAATGCTTTTGATTACGTAGCCAACGAATAACAACTTTTGCATTGCCTTTTACGTACGTTTCTACGTAGGTGACTTACGTAGGTAGCTTTTTGTTTGCATTATTTTTTCAGCACCAGATGTTTATTGCTGCATCTGACCTAACTTTACACTGACGTGCTGCTTTGCATTGCGTTGCCTGCTTTTTGATTCTTTGCACACGTGCGCTGCTTGTTTTTGACATTTGCGTTTCCTTGTTGAAGTAGCTGTGCTTTGCCATGCGTAATTCAAGTACCTAGTGGGTGGTGCTATTAATTTAACTGTGTTAGTTATCACTTGAAATAAGTTTTATTTAATTTTTATTATTGTAATAAGGTTTGACTTGAAATGTGTGAATTGATTAAGTACTGATTAAGTACAAATTATTCAGTTTTGCCTGATACGTAGTTTTTTAATAATTGTAGTAATTTTGAATAAATTTTTATGTTTCAGATTTGTACCATCTACGTCCATCCCTGCTGTGCAGGGTTGGCAGTGTCGGTATTTCAGATAACACTTGAACTTTTGAACTCTTTGCAGGATCAATAAGATTATGTTGAAAGTTCCAGTTTCCATATACAATGCGAATCATGAGAAGATAAACTTTTTGCTTCAGAAAAGGAATATCAGTACACTGGCAAATTTTAGTTACCTTCGTTTAAATTTTCTATTAAATTTATTGTTGATATATATAGCACCTGATATTTGATATGCAGCACCTGACGGAGTAGCACCGTCTAGTTTTACACCGTCTAGTTTTATTAAGCTAGAATGGGTTGCCTGACTTATCTGAATTCTTTCAAGCATATTTATGTCAAAAGTAAAATACTGACCATCATTTTCCACATATACTAAATTCGCTAATTTAATAATTTCGCTAGTTAATTTATAATTAAAAAATTTGCTGGCTTCTGCAACTTTACTAAGCGCGAACTGAATGTGCAGTTTGATTTTTTTGAACTTTTTCGAGCCTCAATCTTTTACCCCGTGTCAAAACATTGACGATCTGAAAAATTCTAGGCGCCCCAAGCAAATACTTTTTGGCTATAGGGTGGTTGGGGTTCGAGCAGCAAGCCTTCCAGCTTCTCATAATATAACGTAACTGAGTCAGCGGGACTCAGTTCCGGTCTGTAATGGTGCTACTATCACTA
Organism: Trissonchulus sp. WLG1_4; assembly: GCA_030248245.1. Classification (NCBI taxonomy): domain Eukaryota; kingdom Metazoa; phylum Nematoda; class Enoplea; order Enoplida; family Ironidae; genus Trissonchulus; species Trissonchulus sp. WLG1_4. Next base: position 9,021 of record JASANF010001830.1, on the reverse strand, counting down.
CTACTATAACTTCTGATAGTAGCACCAGCACGCTGGCACCGGAGTTACGCTGCAAAAGTGCCAATTTTATTTGTGTGCAGTATGCACTACATACTGCCTGTATTAAAACGCCAAAAACGCCCTGCTATGAACTGTGCGAAACTTCAAAGAAGCAGCCAAAAGTTGTCAGAATACCGATAAAATGATCCTCTGCTCCGGTCGTCAATTAGTCTCATGCATCCGGTCGTTACAATGTTAAGTTTCTCGCAACCTGATGGTCCCTTTTTTATACTTAATCACTAATTTTCCACGTTTCAAAATACCTCGTGTCTATAAAATGAAATTTTACAATAGGTCTCCAAGGGCTGGTCTTGGTCTCGTAGGTCTCGTTTGGGTGGTCTCGGTTGCCTGGTTGAACTTGAAGTTAGCCAAAATTTGCCGGTAAAGCGACATCCCATTTTTGTAACAGTTCTCTATTTTTTCATGCTTGGAATTCTATGTTGGAAACTTAGACTTAAAAAACATTTGAAAAATTTTTGAAAATTTCAAGTGTCTTCCGAGACCACCCTATGGCAGGTCTAGGTTTTCCTACCGAGACCGAGTCCGAGACCGCGACCGAGACCAGCCTAGTCTCGGGTTTTTTACGAGACCAAGACCGAGACTGCAACCCTGGTAGGAACTATATATTTTTTAGGCGAAGTTGCTCAACAATTGCAAAAACATGGAGTCAAAATTACACGTTAAAGATAGGCTCCTGGCGTTCGAAAAAGTCGCTTAGAAGCGGCCTGCTTTGTGAGCGGTTGCTCCAAATCGCTAAAAATGGAGCTAAAAACACACGTTAAAGATAGGCTCCTGGCTTAGAAGCGGTAGTTTACCACTACTGATATTAAAAGAAGAGCCCCAGAGTAGCCAAGTTAACAGATGTACTTACGTACGTACGTATATCTTAGCGAAGTCAGTTGGAAAGGTCAACAGAGTGCAATCGCCGAATCAGTTGTTTCTCACTTGTCATTAGGTGACAGAATTAGCTAAAATAAAAGGGCGAGCAGACTGGTGCAAAAAGCAGAATCTGCTAGCAGATTCTGCTCAGTCTTACTGACAACGTCCCTTGAGTTATTTAGGGAATTTTTCTGAAAGGTTTACCTACACATACGATTTTTTAAAAAGTTGCAGCTACACAAAACTTTTAAAAAGCACCAAAAGCCATATACCACTTTTTGGTATAGGGATTTCAAGATTTTTTCCCATTTAAAAAAAAAGATTGACTGAAATTTTATGGTTGACTGAAGTTCAACACAATTTGACGTTATGTACATCAAATGAAAGCTTGTTGAATTCTAAATTGGCCAGCTACTACTACTACTACTACTACTACTACTACTACTACTACTACTACTACTACTGGCTTTTGACAGTTTGGCTGGTCCTGTGCAGCTCGCTATACATGTGTTGTGTGGGTGGAGCCCTTGCCACATTGGCGCGAGCGGGGGGATTAGGTAAGGTTTAAACACATGTCCCACCGGAAAATTGGCTTTCGAATTTAAAAAATATCATCGACCCTAGAATGAAATTTTCCGTATCATTGCTATAGCAAAATCATATTTTGACGACCATTCCGTCATCCCCTCCCCGTTTTTCTTAAATGACCATGTCTGCAAAGTGCAAACAGCTGTCTTAATTGTGATTATGACACAAACGACCATACGTGGGCAGCTGGCCAAGGGGGGGGGGGTTCTTTTGGGGGGGGGTGGGGGGGGCCGGGCGGGGGGGGGGGGCGGGGCAGCTGTCCGCGCTTGCTGCTGCTTAGTGAGCCACTTGGAAACCGTCCGGGGGGTGGGGGGTGAACCGGCTGGGGGGGGGGGGGGGGGGGGGGCGGGCCCCACCCCCCCCCCCCCACGCCCATGTATGCAAACGACCCTTGAGCGTGAGAGGGGGACGTTAGTATCACGCTATGGCGCCGAACAGGTTTCCACTTATTAATTAAGTGGCTCCCCAGTACACAAAAAACACATTTCCCTTATAAAACACACGCTCGCCACATTCTCTAAACAGTTTGCCTTAGACCTTACAACACATCCCCACTTTTCAATTGTCCATTGCAACACGAATAGTAGGATTAAGGCAGACAGAAAGCCAATATATAGTAGTAACTACTAGCTGGGCCAATTAGCAGTTGTTTTACGTACGTACGTAAAACTTGACTAGGGCTACTCACGTCAGCTGAGTATTTTGGACAGCTCGGCTGTCACTCACCTGTCAAGGGGATTACACCATCAGCAAAAATGAAAGGGCGAGCAGACTGCAGCAGAAAGCAGAATATGCTAGCTTAATAACAACGCCCCTTACTTCCTGAATTAACCAACGAAAACTTAAGTAAAAAATTTTATCGCCGAAAGTCGGTTATTCAGCGCGCCACCTTAAAATCCATGACTGATAAACCAACTTTAACTGTGGAATAGCGTCAGCCCACAGGTCATCTTTATCCAAAACTTTTCGAATTTCCTGGACCAACTTTTCCTCGACTTCAGGATTTTGCATCAGATAATAAAACATCCAAACCATTGCTAAAACAAAAATTATAAAAATGCAAAGAATAAACATTAAAAAAGACCAAAGAATAAAAACAGTTCCGAGCGAAACTGTGTCTTTTTAAAAACGGCCGATGCTCAATTCGTGCTCATTTTTAAATTTCGATGCTCATTTTCACGTTCGAATGCTCAAAATTTTTAACGGTTTTTTGGTACTTTTACTTTCCCACGCTTAAAAGGCAATGCGGCGGTGGTCCCGAGGAGTCGTCCCCCCGTCATTTTTACACTTTTGCACTTACTCGCACGACAGCACACAGTTACATGCCGCGTCTCCGGCTGACTATAACTAGTAAAACAGTGACAATTCAAAAAAGTACGAAAAAACGATTGGGTCAATAAATTGTTGCGTGGGTAACCCTAGGGGCGCCACTATAAATAGACATCCGAGAGAGCTGAAAGTCTGAGTCAATTCGGTATCACTCGGGATGTACACACAAAATAATATTAAGCAAATAATTTTACTTACAAACGCAAATTGTGAAAAAAAGCAATAGCAAGAAAACATTTGTTTTGTTTGCTTTTGAAATATGTTTTTTGGTTTTGCTATTACATATTTAGCTGCTGTTGGTTAGTTTTGTTTAAATGTTTTTTGTTGGTCGTCAGCATACTTGGGCAGCTACCGAATTCTGGGGGAGGGGTGTCAGCCACCGGGGGGGGGGGGGAGGTGCGGAGCAACTTTTCCGGCTATTTCTGCTTCGTGAGCCACTATGCCACTAATTTTTGCTTCGTGAGCTAACTTCAAAACATTCTGGGGGGAGGGCGTGACGGACCTGTCTGGGGGGAGGGGGGTGAGCATGCCTTCTGGGGGGGGGGGGAAACCCCCCCCACGCCCATGTATGGTCGTCAGTAAATCATTTCATTTCATTTCATATTAATACGTCTCTTCTTGAATGTAGCGCTAAGACGCAAACATTGAAACCCGAACAAAACCTTCTGATAATAGTACGCAAGCTAATTGATAAAAAAGCGCAAAAGCTAACTGTATCCAGTGGTATGAAATCCACCAATCAGGTAAGTTAATGCCAAGCTGTACACTTCTTCAGCAGATTTAGAGATATCAACAATTTCATCGATTAAAAACCGTTCACGGAGTTCGTCTTCGTGTTTCTGGCGCTCATCATAGATCTTTGTCACAAACACTGATATACGCTCATATGCTGAAACAGTAGCCAAGAATAGTGCGAGACTGAACGGCTATGGCAATTCATTAACGGCAATTCATTAACATTAGAAATGGGTGGTTACATGAGAAGATTAAGGTGGTAGTAACGTTTTCGACAGTTTTGCAGGAGTAAAACTTGACAACTTACGATTAATTTTCAATCAGTTATTTATAGTACGCATATTAATTTAAGAAACTATAATTTATTATGAGATAAATGCTTGCTAAAATAGCTTGAAACTATTATTTTTAATTTTCACAGAAAATATTTTTCAGCCAGTTGCGACAATTTTTCGTAAATTTTATGTTTAGCTAAGCCAAAGTAGTAGCTAGTCAAAACGGCCGTTTATTGAAAAAACAAAAAAACGACACACGGGCATGTAAAAAACCTTCAATTTAGATGCCAAAACTTATCCTTCCGCTTTTCACTTTTTGAGATTACGTCACATTTATGTAATATTTCTTTTTGAACTAAAGTACATTACACAAAAGTCCGCAAAACTTGACAACTACTAGAAGGATTTTGTTCAAAATTTGGGATAAATTGTCACACATATGTGTCTACTTTATACTAAAATTTCAAAAATTTTAGTTGCTTAAATTTTGCGTTACATCAATTTCATTCACAGAAATCTGTAAAAATGTACTTCCGTGGACTAAATCTCAAGTCTCGATGTTGCAATCTTTTCATGCGTTACTTTACATGTTTTTTAGACAATTTCTGATGTGTCAATTTTTTTATTTGTATCAATTTAGCCTATTTCGTGAAAAAATTAGATTCAAAAATTCGTATATTTTTCGAAACTCGAAAAAATTCAAAATTAAAGGTCCGTAGCTTCTTTTCTGCATCATATAAATGCACCAAACTAAGCATTAAAATTTACCTTGTTATTGGCTATGTTGGTGTAAAGAATGAAATATGTTGGAGTTACATTGTCAATTTTACAAGCAAAACAAGAAAAATGCAAAAATTCACGAAATTTGACTACTTTGACAGTGTCTGCTGACTAGCTTGTTACAGATTTAAGCTAGATAATGTGCATAAGTGTAGTTTCAGTCAAGTTCTTTAACGTGAAAAAGACAGCTATTAAATTCATTGAGTCAATCAAAAGTTATAGCACGTTATAAAAACTGTCGAAAACGTAACTACCACCTTAAGTGATGAGTATATAATACGAAATTTAAGAACGAGCTAGTTCCTAACTTGTATTATTAATCGGTATTGCCAGAAGCATAGCCAGTAGAAATGGAGTACTCCCCCTCACCCCAAATTTTCAAACTGAAATTTTACTCATAAGTAAACCCATTGATTTTATGCAGTCAGGGGCCTGTCGCTCAACTTTACAAGTCTTACAATTGTAACAATTGTAAGTGCAAAATCATGTGATTCGTTACGAATTCATTATATAAATTCATTACGAATCACCTGTTTGCACTTACAATTGTTACAATTGTGAGATTTGTAAAGTTGAGCAACAGGCCCCAGGCTGGATAAAAATTGCGATACGTCTTCAATTAACCAAATACGGACTAAAAATTAAATATTTCTACAGGCTACAGTACCTTCTTTATATTTTCTCCCCTGTTCTGTGTTTGGATCAGACGGCGGATGGGACAGTCTCCAATCTGCTTCATCCATACACTAAAGTTACAAAACAACTCTCAGTTTAACAAATTTACAATAGTGCCTGCTGCATTGTATGGAATGCGGTAACATTCTAATTCTAAAAATTATCGAATCCTGCTCGTGCGCCCGTTCATACGCCCGCTCTTATATATAGGCCTTTTAAAAAGCAATCAGAATTATAACCGCTGCACAAAAGCCTTCACAATAGCAATACTAACCACTACAAGTACTACTAACAATGAATACTTACAACAGTGTAGTCCTGAAAAAACTGACTGCTAGACTGATGTTTGAGGTAGAAGTCGCCGAAAATAATGCGAACAATCGACTCTAAGGCCATAAGTAGCATTTCATCTTGCAAGTTTAGCTGTTCGCCATTCCTTGCAGCCTGACTCCATTTGGCAGCCGTTATGCGGGCAACCTAAATATTGAGGGCTAAATAACAATATGCATGCTTGATGCTACTAAAGATATATTACAAGTAGACAACAAAATGTACTGAATATGAGAAATTAGTACAGAAACCATTGTTTACCTTATCTCGGGGCTTAATTCATAAATAGATCTATAAAAATTTAGTCCTCTAACAACTCAAGATTAGTATATAATAAAAAAACGCACTAAAGGTGAGGAAAGTTAACACTAAAATAGTTTCAAGTTTCAACGTTTAGTTTCAAGTTGCAGACAATCTTGAAATACGAAATAAACAGCCAATTTTAGCGTGAGACTAAAATAGCAAAAATTATTAGGCATTTGCAGCGGTTTGAGTTATAGTCTACCTACACCAACTACAGCAGATTTTATAATTACACGAATGAAAAATATTAGTAGTTTTTTATTGTCAATTTGCCTCAATTAGCTGACGCGTCACACTGACGTGGTCCACATTTTACACGAAACGGAGCTGGGCTCCTTAGTTGGTCTGGGCATTAAGCACGATTAAAAGATGCGAGAACCGAAAACAAGTTGACTACTGACTGGTGGGAAGATTCTGTCTCACTACCTCGAGAATCTCAAACACAAACTGAACGTGAGATTAAACGCTATACTAATTTGAAGACAATAAAAAGAACCCTCATCCCTCATCTTAATAGTACTTTTTTCACTGGAGGGGAGGCTTAAGCTTATCTCTGCTCGCAATTTAGAGAACCAACTTCGTTGAAAATTGGCATCTTTTGTGCCATGGCTTCGTGCGCAAAAAATGGATCCAGACTACGCCGAACGAATTGCCCATCTTCATCATTGCGATACTGAACACTCGTGGGTCCCACAAGCTCAAGAAGATTGGCAAAAAGTGAACCTGCAAAAATTGCATATTATGCAAAAAAACTTGACTCATGTTCTAAATAATAAAACAGAAGGTTAGGTATTTAGGGTGACGCATACGGCGATAGATTTTAGGTCCATAATAAGTGAACCACACGGCTGCGGATGCAGTGCCTAAGGAGTTTGAGGAAACTTGTTATTACCCCAACGTGAACAGACGTCTCTTATTTCATCAAATAAAGCCATAATAGTTTCGAAATTTGCGTCAACCACTAACAACCAACCAAACAAACAGGCTAGAATTAAAAACAAACGAACAGACAAACTTTTACAAAAAAACTTCTAAATTACAAAAGTATATAATATAATATAGCGTTAGTTTGTGAGCCTTTGAATTATACATATGCTTACACGGCCTGTTGAATAATTTGGACTGAGCACGGAAAGCTGGAGGATTGACAGTGGAAACGACAAGTTCCTGATTGAACCAAAACGATGCTATGTCCCCATACTGTCTATGCAACGCCTGTAGAAACTGATGCAAACTGCCGGCTTTTGCAATGTCACCCAAATTTCCAGTTCTACGAACAATAAAGCAGCATTCCACTGACTCATCTGAGCACTGGGCAATTTACAAACAAAAAATAGGAATATATACAGTTGCCACAAAAATTATGTTCTGTTACAAAAACCTGGGTTTTTTTCGCAAAAACTCTTGCACTTTTTCGGGGCCGCCTTAGCGGCCGTGCATTGATTCAGTTAACGCACTGAAACCATACTTGCAAGTTAAATCATGCTTAGTTTCAGTGCATCGAACTGAAGGCTGCAATGATATCTGACACAGCGGCTGAACATGACGTGTATGTGTGTTGGCATATAAGAGGCTGTAGAGTATACAGGCTCGGCATAATGTGGAATGTCATGTCAACGTTTATTTGTAGTAAGTAAATAAAGGAAAAAACAAAGCCCCTAATTAATAGTGTTAATTAGGCGCTTTGTTTATTACTTTATTTACTTACTACATATTACTTGTGAAAAAAATAACACAACGTTTATTACTTGCCAAAAAGTAACAATGACGTCACAGTTGCATGAAGCACGTAACTACCGGTTGACTCTTCACTGGTTTTAAAATTGTGTTTGCCGAGCTATATTTTACCGACACGGACATGGAGAGAGAGTTCCAAACCTTACGAGTTCACCTCTGCTGCGTCAAATATTTTTCGCTGTTTTGCGAGATTTTTTCGAACTTTTTCGAACATTTTTGCGAAAAACATCCCAGGTCACATACAACCCAATCTTTTCTTATAAGCGAATACAAAACCCCCTAAAAACAGCTAGTCAATCCAAGCGAATCATGCCTAAACGTAATTACATACGACAGGCGTACTTCGGATCAGTTGCTTCGACACCAGGAATACTGCATGAGGTTTCCTGTAAAAGCATATATACTTATCATGAATCAATCACCATTGCTAATTCTGAATTTTTGGCGGAAAACGTTTTTGAACACATTGAAAATTTTTGGCGGTATATATTTGGCCTACCGTTAAAAGATACATACGTTAAAGTGCCTAATATATGCCAAAAATTTAAACATAAAATATAAAGACCATGACATATATTTATTCTTATTTCGCCCGCTGTAAAGGGCATGAGCCGAAATGATTTAATCATAGTCGAGTGTCGACTCGACTTTTGTGCAAGCTCGACTTAATACCGTGGCTTTTTCAAGCCAGTGCCAGACTTGGGGCGCTAAAAAGCCGAGCTTTTTATCCCGACTTAGATCCCGGCCTCAGATTACATTCAATAATTTGAATCAAAAAATGCAAAAAAAGTTCATTCAGGAACTCAGTGCAACCCCAAGAGTTTCCCCCAAGGTTCTCTACTGCTAAAAAAATCAGTCTACACTGTCCCCTCCCCAAACTGCATTTAACGCAAAACATTGCTGTTCTGAACCTGTGCATTAACACACAAGCAGCTGAGTGCTAACCTTTTTCAAGAATCTTCGTAATACAGATACGAGATCAGTATAACTCCAGCAATCAGCAAAACTGCCACAAGCATTTCTGAAAAAAATCTGTATATTATAAATATCTTAGCTGGTATATATAAGGATAAAGCGCGGTTTTTTTCAGTAGGGACGATAGTTGACCTATTTTTTGGAGTAGAGTAACTGCATCAAAATGCAGTTGGGGGGAGGGAAAAAAAATCGGATCAAGTAGAGTTGGGGGGGGGGAAATAGTGGACCTCTTTTCGTGTAGAGCACCTTGAGGGAAGCATTAGTTTTGTGGGGGGGAATAGAACCCCTCTCGACAAATTTGAATTTTCTAAGCTAACAACCCCTAGAAAATTGCATTTTTAGATATTTTTTCGGAAGTGAACGTCGGCCAAAGTTC
>JASANF010001829.1:0-13702 GCA_030248245.1 Trissonchulus sp. WLG1_4 | reverse complement strand
GTACTTCTTATCGACAAGTATAATAGAAAACGACTGTTTTTAAAAAGGTTGCGTTATTCCGGTTTTTATTGGTTAGGCGGAGTTTTAGCAACCGTTAATCAAAGAGTATGTGTGTGGGTACGCTGTGAAACTGGATGTACTTGATTAATGAGTTTGGGTATTTATTATTATCAATTAATTAGTGGGTTACATATAAAATTAGCCTAAGGTAGCTGTATGTATATGAGTAGACGTCGGTTTGGAAATGTTGAGCAAAGGCCGGTGCACGATTGGCCTTTTGGTCTTTTTTTGTCCTTTTGTAGCATTTTTGGTAAATAATTGGTTTTTATTCTGTTATTTTAGTTTTTAGCAGAATTTTGTCCGATTTCTCTTCGTTTATCGTCTTTTTTCCTATTTCCTTCTCTGTCATTGTCTTTTTTCATTTGGCACTTTAATTTTACATTATTCTTTTATATAGAAAGGACAGTGTCAGAGGAAGAAAGGACAATATTTATAATGTCTCGGATTCATGTGACCTGACGAAGTCTGGCGTGGCTTGACCTGTGCTTTTTTTAGCTGATTCAGTAGGTTTTTTTACGTTGATCTCTTTGTTTCTTAAATTTTGGATGTGGGAATGCTGAAAAGTGATTCTCGCACCCACAGAAATTGATTTCCACGACAGAAATGTAGTTATGCTACTAATTAGCCAATCTTGACGAAGGATGTCACAAACACGTTGTTGACAATTCAGTTAGTCCATAATTCCATTAATTGGCACTGAAACAGGTCAAAAGATGTACTTTTTGTTCATCATATTATTTTGCATAGGCTATTAGTGTTTTTTAATTAAACAATTTAAAAAAATATTTTGACTGTTTTATTTTGTAAATGTGTATTCGCTTTACACTCAATTCTAATTGCTCAGTATTTTACTAATGTTATGTTTAGGGAAACGGAAAACCATAAATCTATTACAAAAAACGACAAATAGGTGTAACACAAAAATTTTCGCTGAATTTCTGATGAAACTTTGGGTGTTTTTATAAATTATGCTAATTGAATTTAAAAAGTAACTAGATTAACTTCAGTTACTCAATATAACATGGACGAAAGTTTCTAAAACTCTGTAGAACGACTAAACCTTGCTATCTGCATTTATTTGTAAAGCTATGAATTATAGCTATATCCATGTTGAGCTATTAAACTAATCTAAAGTGTGACCAAAAATTGCTGGAACCTGAGACAAAATGAAACAACGAAAAAAAAATTACGAAAAGAACGAAATGCAAGCATTAAGTATACAGCGAGTAGTCACAAAAATCACGCCACTAGTTTTTTCTCAGGGTTCAGCAATTTTGGGTTAGACTTTAGTTAATGTAATCCAGTTATTATTACTAAAAATAATACACTTGCTGATATAAGTAAAAAATACAGATTCTGGTCTGGTACGAGCAGCACACTATTTTTTCAACAGACCCATTTTTCGTGTTGTTACATGTGTGTTACATATGTACATAAATAATTACCTGAATATTAACAACCATTAATGATCGTTGGCGTGCTGTTGGTAAACACATAAAAATTGTATGAGCGATATTAATTACTAATTAGCTCCGATTCAACTATTAATTAATATTTAATAATAGAACGTAGCATTACTTTAAATTGTAATTAATTCTTAAACACAATCTGCCTAATTGGACGTAAACACCTTTTTAGCATTAACCTATGCTGCGTTTCTTTTCTGCGGCTGCTGTTTTACTATTGGTCCAATTCGAGTTCAGGCAAAGTGCACAGGTGGTATCACTCCATTCAATAAATAATTAATGTTATGCGAAAAAAATTAAGGTTGTCATCTAATCTTGTTCACATCTACCGCTTAATTGTGGCTCACTGATTAAACTGAAACAGAAAGTTGAGTTTGGACTTTAGGTTAGGATTTAACGAGTTACAGTGATGTTAAAGCCTGTTCCTGCAGAATTTATGCAGGGACTCGCTTTAAACAAGCTCTTCTGCTGAGTAAAAAGTGGTTACCATATGAAATCAGATTGTCATTATTCCGGATCAAATATCAAACGTGGCCATTATTTGTGGATAAACTGATTTTTAATCCCGCTTTTAGTACACATGTACTGCTGAGTTGCTCCACAGCCTTACTGATTACGGATAAATTGTAACTACTTATCAGAATCAGCAAACTCGGCTAGTGAAGTTGTGCAATAGCAAGACTTTTAATGTCAATCCTTTCAAGCCCGGTTGGCTCAGATAGTACAGTACAGATCGAAATTAACCTCCTATGACGCCGGCATCAGCAGCAGTGATGCCGGCATCGGCTGCAGTGACGCCAATTTGGCATCAGTGACGCCAGTCTGGCATCACTGATGCCAAGCTTGCACTAAGGGTCAGCTGTGTATTAGAAGTCACTTACTCGCTTTGTGAGATGCTATATATTTTTATGACTTCCCACTGCAGCTAAGCCGTGTGTGTTAACCAAGAAGAACTTTTAATTGGCGAAGGGGGGGAGGTCAGTTAGTTCATGCAAAATATTCGCTTAGCTTTTTTTGTAAAACTGAATATAATTTGAAAAACAATATGCATATTTATGACTTCACATAAAGTTATAGCACAAATATAATACTGACAGAAAATAAAGTTTAATTCAATAGACCCCGTTAGCACTGAACTTTTTCTAACTGGGGACAAATTTCTTATCTAAAACCTTTTCCACTGTTTATAATAGGTAACGTCTACGACCATAGGCTTGCGTACTAGTCCTTCTTTGTAATAAAGGCTTGAGAAACATATACCATAGCTAGAAAGTATCAATATGATTTCCAACATAACAAATGGCAATAATAAATAGTTGCACATAGAGAAGATAGTTCGCCGTAAAGTTGAAAATAAAAACTGAGGGGGCAAGGTTAAATTAAGGAATTTTAAGAAAGGCAACTTGAATCTCAAACTTTAAGTGAGGCTGAAAATTTGTAATTGAGCTGATTGATTGAACTTTTAGCCGTTTTTATTGACTATTTATTGAATTAGCACCTTGAACAATACATTGTCGAATTGATTAAAAGTTCGTATGAGTTTAGTGATGAGGGGACGTGTTTTCATCTGAGTAGTATTGGTTGGCTGGTCTCTGGCTTTCTGACGATTAGACACTTTGGGACGGCAAATTAAAGAATCAAAGTGTGTACACATAAATTAATGTTAGCCTCTAACATTTGGGTTCCGGGGGGGGGCATAGCTTAGTTTGCAATTTTATATTGATACATATTTCCCACTGATGTCGGTGATTATGTAAGCTACGCTATTGTTCAGAATAAATATCCCTTTTTTAATGTGGGCTGCAGCAGGTGAACTTGGGTTTTGGTTGCCCCCTTCTAATGTAAACCGCCGGTCAAATGTGCACAGCATGCGTTAATAAGAGGTGACCTCTACTTTCATCGTGGTGAAAAATCCTTAATAATATGCGCCTGCTTGGTGGCGAAGTTAATTTTAACTTTGTTATCCAAGGCTCAGCTGCACTTACCAAAAGAAACATGTGTTATTACACATTGGAGAGGTGAGTGAAAAATTACAAAGGAATAATATGAAGTATGTTTAGATAGCCGTTCATTCTGAGTTCTGACAAACAGCGTGACATACACATAACATATAAATTATCTTACTAAATTATTATTTTACTTTATTTTCTGTCAGCATTATATTTGTGCTATAACTTTATGTGAAATCATAAATATGCATATTGTTTTTTCAAATTATATTCAGTCTTTTACAAAAAAGCTAAGCGTATATTTTGCATGAACAAACTGACCCCCCTTCGCCGATTAAAAGTTCTTTTTGGGTAACACACACGGCTTAGGTGCAGTGTGAAGTCATAAATATATATAGCATCTCACAAAGCGAGTAAGTGACCTCTAATAAACAGCTGACCAAGCAAGCAAGCTTGGCATCAGTGATGCCAGAGTGGCGTCACTGATGCCAAATTGGCGTCACTACAGCCGATGCCGGCATCACTGCTGATGATGCCGGCGTCATAGGAGGTTAATTTCGATCTGTACTGTACATGGTCTTATATCTACTGAACATCTGACTTACAATCAAAAGGTCGGTGGTTCAAATCACCCCGGGCTCTTTGTTTTGATTACGCGATGTCTATGTTTTGTTCTGTCTTGTGAAATTGCATTTGCGCAGTGAGACCGACCTACCTACCTAACCAGTGTAGCGTAGGAAAATGGACCTACCAGAAATTACATAGAATTTAGAAAATCTGCATATACATACATGGTATATACGCGGCCCCTTTTGGGGCCGCGTAAGAAAGTATATATACCGTCAACACATTACCATTAGGTACATTACCGTCTCGCGATGAAAAAAGATTTCAAAAAATTTTCGTTTCAATTTTAAAATACAATTTCAAGACAATCTAAACAGCCTAATCAGATTTTATTTAATCTATCTTTTTCAGACAAATACTTGAAATTTAAGTTATTAGTATGTATTATTTACAATATCATTATTAACTTTATATTTCACAGCGGTTAAACTTAGAATAACGTTTTTTGACAATTTGCTAAACAGTAATTTTTTTAAGCGACCTATTTTTCAACTTTTCGGACACTAAAAGGCGGTAGTGTCACCAAAGCAGTTTTGCTCATAGGCTGCAAAATGAGATTTTTTGCTTTGAAATTGTACGTTCACTGAGAAACTAGTGAAATGCCATATGGTGTCAAATAAATACTGCCAGACACTAGACTACCAATATCTACCAATATTTTTAACCAATCACCATTTGTGAGCCAGACATCACACAATAGAGACATAAAAGTTCAAAAAATCAATCAGATATCAGATTGGCCAGCTTGTGAAGTACATGTAATGTTTTGACGCACAATTTTTTGCCACAAACAAGAAAAATGAAAAATGAAGGTTTGTTTTTCTTTTGATTTCAAAATAAGTGTCTAATTTTTTTACAATTTATCTTTATTGCTGTGAGTACTTTACAGGTTACGCACAGTTTCACAGTTCAAACAGGCATTACTCCACAACTACTCAAGCAATTTGCAATAAATTTTGTGTGCATAAACTAGAGCATATGTACTTTTACTTTGTGTAAAGAATCTGGAAAGAAAAATAAATCTGACGAAAATATGGAATGTGAATAGGTTTTCAAAACGTCATTTTTCCGATTTTGCGACTTCACTGCTAACTGTATGCTGCATCAATTTTTCTGAAACTTGGCACATATATTCGCCTTAAAACATATTTTTAGAATATATAAGGAACAATGACCTATCTTTCACTGAAAAAGTTTTGTAGTCGCGTAAAATCGACTGCTTTCGCGACACTACCACCTTAAGTCATTATAACAGTACTTTTCCTATAAAACCATCGTACAGGTTAGCATTTTTTTGCAATTAAAAAGTAAACTTATATCAGTATTGCACAGAACCCTTGAGAAAACGCTACAAGTTCAGTTTGTTTTTTAAAATTTTTAAAGTCATTTCAACTGGTTTTTGTATATGCTAACGAACACGGTCAACTTACATTAGCTGTGTCGAATTTACGTTTAGTTACATTAACTGACTTTTATGAAACCGTAAACAATATCTACTAGATCATGGAAAAAGAAGTGTCATTATGTGAGGCTTTAGCTAAAATTGCGGTCTGACTACGTGAAAAAAGTGCAATGTATTGATTCTGCCAAACTCGACAGTTTTTTGAAGTTTTCGTTGACAACTTTGTACTTGGCCATTAATCTTCGAAACTGCCAGCAACTAACTAACTCCCGCTAATTATTTACTTCACTGCGTTTTTTACTTTGTCGTTTATTTGCCTTTTAACTTTTGTGCTTTTTATTCCAACGAATGTTTTTGCAACCACATTTTTTTCGATGACCTATTAGTTTTATCAAATGTCAGGCGGCTTTTTTTATTTTATGTTTACATATCATTTAAATTCTAATGTATTACTTTACAAGCCATAATTATGTAACTTTACGGCTTACGCTGACTTTGCAGTAGCTATCTTTGAAATAATTTCATTTTCTTTAAAACAAATGTAACAAAAACACCATTAAAAAATTAAATTGATACTGTAAAATTAACTGTTGTTGACCACCTAATTTCAAACGTATTTAATCCTATAAAATTTGGCTAAACCACGTTCTAAAATTACTTCATAGTTAATGCATCTACATTGACATTAAAAAAAACTAGCCCGTGGCAAATTTAAAAAGAAATTCTAGCTCTAATTCACAAACATAAGAAACCTTTTAGTCGTTTTTTTCCTTTAAAGGCCATGAAATTATTTTGTCCCAGCTGAGAACAAATTGTCTTCATTTTTTATCGTTCTAGGTGTGGTTTCGGAAACAAACAGCGAGCTCATAAATTCTGAAAACACAGCATTTTAAAGCTAAGCTGGTATGTAATAATTTTAAGCAATTATTTTTTATAAAGTATTTTTTTAGATTTTAATTGTAAGATTTATTCATCTAAAGATAACGCTATAAGTTATAATTGTGGCAGTATTTTGCGTATACCTATTTGTATAAACATTACATTACAAACATTATGATAACGTATTATATGTATATTAAAAATTACGTATTATATATTATTAAAACAAGATTTTCGCTTTTTAAAGTGCCTAATCTTGTTAAGGCCTGGTTCATATTTGTTCTTAAAAACAGGGACAAGGACAAGGACAAGGTTTGGTCAACTTGTGCGAACAATTAACCCGTCTGCTAAATTTTTTGCATACAATCTGTGTTGAATAGAAAGATGGGGGCCCCAATTTAGAAAGAATGAAAGAAATGGGGGCGCCGGGAATCGAACCCGGGCCGCCTGCTTCGAAGTCAAGCATGCTAACCACTACAGCACACCCCCCGAGTCTCATAGGCCCTAATTTTCACTTACAACATCTGAAAGTAACCCAACTCTATTAATGCAAACAGTTGGCTATTTTAGCCCGGCAGTTTTCTTAGGGGTCTTATCCAAAATTGGATTTAACGGATTAGATTTAAATTAATTTTGCTAATAGCGCAGCACAAAATGAATATAACCGGCTGAAATTTTGCTCCATATGGCTCACATACAATACCTCGGTGTGTGCCAAGTTTTAATAAATTACGTTTAATTGACGCTGCGTTATTGACGAAATAAAGTTAAATCTAAACCGATAAA
Source organism: Trissonchulus sp. WLG1_4 (assembly GCA_030248245.1). NCBI lineage: Eukaryota > Metazoa > Nematoda > Enoplea > Enoplida > Ironidae > Trissonchulus > Trissonchulus sp. WLG1_4. Next base: position 6,533 of record JASANF010001829.1, on the reverse strand, counting down.
TCCAATTTTGGATAAGACCCTAGAACAGCTTAAGGAACAAAATTATAAGAAGAAGGACAAGGACACAGATGTACGTGAAGGCAGGGGTCTGTGGGGGGCAAGCGTAAACCCCCCCCCCCCCCGACCCAGATTTGAAATTCCGGGACAAGCCCCCCTCATGTTTGACACGTCGGGACAAGCCCCCCCTCCTTGAAACTCCAAAATCGCCTCAGATTGCTGCCAAATGCTTCAAAAACGAGCAAAAAACAAAAAATCGCTAAAATTGCAAAAAAAATTCAAATTTTTAAGTAAAAACTTGAAATTTTTGCGTTTTTGTCAGTTGAAGCCGCCAAAACATCGGGACAAGCCCCCCCTTTAAATTTCTTAAATTCCGAGACAAGCCCCCCATTGGTCCTTAAGTTTTTAAAAAGAGCATTTTATTCTAAATAATGTAAACACTAAACACATTTACGCGCCCTGTGTCTTTAATATTGACCTCATTGGTGTTTAACTAGCGAAGCTTCAGAAAAAATTCAATTAAAAATTCATGATGATGAAACCTTGTCTTTTCTGAGGGATGTTTGTTTACAATTTTATTCCAAAACATTCCCCTTATTTACGTGTCATGTTTATATAGCCAACATATCTGAAGTAAAGATCTAACCAAAGATATTCGGATAAGGCCCCACTCTGATATGACGTCATACAAAAGTGATCCCACTTGCATTTTCAGCATATGTATGCCTACATTCTCTTATTTCCCGTAGTATACTAGTGACTATTAGAGGATTCTTTCTATACAATTTTCTACACCCTTAAGGGGGTAATTGCGTTTTTAGGTGTTTTTTTAAACTACCATAACTGCACTTAACCTCAACAAAAACTAGAGCGGTCTTTTTCACATTTTTTTACACCTTCTAGCTTTAAAAAACTATATTTAAAAGCAGATTATCTTTTGCAATTTTACTGCTGCTATCATTTGAATACACCCCATCAGCGGTTTTTTGACTAATTTTTGCGCCACAGTTATGAAACTCAAGATCAGCCAACAACTACTAAACTTTTTGCAGTTATGCACTGACATAATATCCCCACTCGTTTTTTTGATATAGTTGATAAGTCGTTTCTACGTTGAGAAAATGACATTTTCGTGCAAAAATCACGTAATTTGACTTTTCTCTAAAATTTTTAAAAGTCCATAACACCGACTCTACAAACTATTTTTAGAAAAGGAAAAAACGGGTGGGGATATTTTCCTAAAGATAATGTGGTTAAAGTTTCGAAGCCGTAGTCCGTTTTGAGCTTGAGTTCTGTGGGCGCAAAAATTACACTGAAATGTCAAAAACCACGAAAACGACATTACCCCCTTAAGACAACTTTTTATTGTTTAAAGATGTTCTTCTGCTGAGTGAGGAGTAGTTCTATATGAAGTGAGGGGTATCTATATTCCACTGTAAATATAAAACGCGACCATTTCTTGCGAAGTGGACTTTTAAGCATGTAATATGTTCTTATAATTTTTAATGATTTAAGTCTTAATACATTATTCGGTTGTCAATACTGGCTGTTAAATTGATGTGCCAAAACTGAAAAATTAACATGAGATTCACAAACGGTTTCAAAAAAGAACATGGGGTTCAGAAAAAAGAGGCTCGTCATGGACTCTCTCACGCAAAGCGATAATCATTGCACTCGACCAACGAAACCTGTCACCAGGCGTCCTAAAAGTTAAACATGGAAACTGCTGACACACACTACACAGTTGGTTGTAACGGTCAAGCTCAGAGTTTGTGAATACAAACATTTACTAATGACCAAACAAAATTATTGCAGATTCTTTGTTTGGTTTAGTTGGCGTCGGAGTAATCATTAAAAGATTAATTCAGTTTAAGAAAAATTGTAATTTCGACTGTGCTACATCCACAACTTTTGCTGGTTAGCTCCGTTGTTTATTATTTTTAAGAGCAACTCCCGGTTCGCTCAGCAGTTGGAGCGAACGCTTTACGAGCGGATATTCAGTGGTTCGACTCCACTACGGCAGGTTTGTTTTTTTAATATTCGCTAAGTTTGGAGAAAAGAACAGTGAATTCGTTGTAAAAGATCGAGATACCTACCCTTCCTGTGTTATTTAACACAGGAAATCCTACCTACCCGAAATAATGTAGAGAGCTGAGATTCTGAATATAGTATATACGCGGCCCCCGGGGGCCGCGTAAAAACGATTGAAAATAGAGAACATGACACCGTTTTCACTAGGCGGAAATAAGAAACAAGCAATATGGACAAAAACTAAACAAACTAAACTTAAGAATTAGAAAATAAAACTTTGGATTGATTGTCAGAAATGAGCGCATTTAATCAATCAGTCGGCAGAAAATCCATGTTTCTAATGTCATATTTTTCTAGTAGTTCGGCGCTTCTGCAATAAGACAATTTTTTGTTCTCACTTTTTATTTCTGCCTAATGAGAACGTGTCTTGTTCAAGTTACTTCTTGATATTATTAAAAAAATAAATAATATATAAAGTATGACATTCTTCCACAAAGTATGACATTTGAAACAGCCCTATTTTGTACAACATACTCTTACTATTATGTACTCTTGATATTATTAATACTATCAATATTTTAGCTAATGACAATGACAATTTTATACTCGGGGAGTTTCTTCAAACTGCTATTTCGTTGGCGCGGTAGTATTTGGCGTTGTGTCTGGAAAGAACTGTTATTATTTCTCGTCTGCTATTTTTTTATCAGTCTGCTTTATCGATTTGTGCTCAACGACGCAGAAGCAGCGATGTTTGAAAAAGTTGTGGTTAACTTTGATGAATATTTAAAAATGATACCACTGACATTTTTGCTTGGCTTCTACGTTACATCTATGGTAGCTAGGTGGGTTTAAATTACATCTACTTATAATTGAAGAAATAGTTTTGAGCAAATGCAAGGTTGATGAACTAATGGTTTTTTGTGAATGAAATGTAAACTTATATGGTGTAACAGAAAATACGATTGAAATAGCTTAGGTACAGAAGCCTGATGCGTATAGTAGGCGGGGTAAGATATGTTTTGAAAAAAGCCCAAGTTTCTCAATCACCCAAGCAAGATTCGAACTAGCCATCTCTGAATCTGTAGACCAGCGCTCTAACCATTTTAACAATTACTGGGCAAATGCGGAGCTGCCATTAATCTCATTAAGTATCCAGCGGGTCTACCTTACTTCATAACAACATCTTTCAGACAATCTTTTTCGGCATCCGGGCAAGTATAAACCAAGCTTAGGGCCGATTCCTTATCGCATTAAACAAATTTAACATTAGCATGCGTAGCTAAACCCGTTTAGGCTGACTAACATGCAGCGCACTAAAATTTCCGTTTAATTCAGAGGTTTTTGAATAGCATATGTTTAAACCGTTTAGTCCGATTAAAATTAACCCTTTAATCCGGTAAAGCAATAGGCCTTTAGTCGTTTAGATACTGGTCTCAATTCGATGCCGTGGCTTGGCCCGACGACCTCTGCTGTTACGTGAACATGCTTATTCCCGGGGAAGACGAGCAACCCCGTCTGAAACGCCGCAACATAGCCCGCTACCTTCTGCTGACTTGCGTGCTAAACTGGCGTGACGTTTCCAGTCGCATCCGGAAACGCTTCCCGACCACAGACCACATTGTCAACAGTGGCCTGATCACGGAAGAGGAAGTGCAAATGATTGCTGTGAGAAAATTACAATTAAAAAAAAGAAAAAAGTGACAAAAAATTGCATTTCTTACTGAATAATTAATAAGTTCATCTGGAAATGTCTTATTTCGGAAAGTTGGTGCATATTTCTTATTTCTGCCTAAACCCGGCCTAATTTCAGACTAATTTTTCTTAATCCACCGAGACTTTAGCCACGAATTCGATCGCGATTTGTGACACTGGAAAGTACGTAAAAAGATGGTTCGGCAAAGATATCGAGAGACTTTTGGCTACTGTATTTCAGAAAATGATGCCACAAAGTGCCGCTTGGTTGATCCCACTGGAATGGGTTCAGCGAATTGTGGAGAAAGAGCTGTACGTCCACAAAACTGTGCCTCCCCCACTCGCGGGTCACTTCATGGCCAAACTGACAGAATTTAGAGTGTGCTGTCGAAAAGTGTTCCAGCATACTTGGATTAATATACCAATGGTTGGTCTTAGATTGACGACATTGTCAAGAAAGAGAGGGGGATTCTTCTATTGAGCATCGGTATGCCCCAGAAGGGGTTCGAACCGCCCTTCTCTGGATCTGCAGACCAGCGCTCTACCATTTGAACTACTTATTCAATGCTGAGCTGGCATTGGTCGTCTTGAGTAACTAAGGGCCTATTCCTTTACCAGATTAAACGGACTGGACTTATTTTAGTCCGAGGTTTTGGAATGACAAATCGGACTAAATGTACTAAACGAGTTAAAATAAGTCAGCGGCTTAATTTTAGTCTGACCCCATTCCAAAACTACCACTGGACTAAATGGACTTAACATGCACGCTTAACATTAGCGTGCATAGTTAAGTCCGTTTAGTCCGATTAAAAACCAGCGCGCTAGAAGTTAAGTCCGTTTAGTCCGGAGGTTTTGGAATGGCATTTTTGAGCTTAATTTTTAAACCGTTTAGTCCGATTATAATTAACCCTTTAATCCGGTAAAGGAATAGGCCCTTAGAGACTGCTCTACTTTAGAATAACAACTCTCAAAACCCATCATATCATTGACCTAATTGTGTACATCGTTTACTTACGAATTTACTTGAGTTTATTAGCAAAATTGAGTGACATAGGGCCTATATTCCTTTACCAGATTAAACGGACTGGACTTATTTTAGTCCGAGGTTTTGGAATGACAAATCGGACTAAACGGACTAAATGAGTTAAAAAGTCAGCTGCTTAATTTTAGTCTGACCCCATTCCAAAACTACCACTGGACTAAACGGACTTAACATGCACGCTTAACATTAGCGTGCATAGTTAAGTCCGTTTAGTCCGATTAAAAAGCAGCGCGCTAGAAGTTAAGTCCGTTTAATCCGGAGGTTTTGGAATGGCATTTTTAAGCTTAATTTATAAACCGTTTAGTCCGATTATAATTAACCCTTTAGTCCGGTAAAGGAATAGGCCCATAGACTCAGCATAGAAAGTTTGGAAAGTTAATCTAGGTATCAAGTTGATTCAATATAAATGCTCTTCAAAATAACAAATTACCACCATGTTAATAATTAACAAATTTTTCTATTTTCAGGCTTACAGTCAGGTAGTAGCACTGGCCACATATTTCTACTTCATTTTCTCACTACTCGGACGTCAATTTTTGAAGCCAGGTCACGTGAACGTCAAAGGCTATGAGTTGGACTTTTATTTCCCCATCTTTACAACACTGCAGTTTATGTTCTACGTTGGTTGGTTGAAGGTCGGTCAGGCCATCATGCATCCGTACGGAGAACATGACGACGATTTTGAGCTCAATTTAATTCTAGATAGACACATGCGAGTGGCGTTTGCTCTAATCGATGGACCACACAGAGGGTCGCCTCCACCGCTCATTGGTCAGTGGATATAAGAAATAAGAAATAAGAAATAAGAAATAAGAAATAAGAAATAAGAAATAAGAAATAAGAAATAAGAAATAAGAAATAAGAAATAAGAAATAAGAAATAAGAAATAAGAAATAAGAAATAAGAAATAAGAAATAAGAAATAAGAAATAAGAAATAAGAAATAAGAAATAAGAAATAAGAAATAAGAAATAAGAAATAAGAAAAGAAGAAATAAGAAATAAGAAATAAGAAATAAGAAATAAGAAATAAGAAATAAGAAATAAGAAATAAGAAATAAGAAATAAGAAATAAGAAATAAGAAATAAGAAATAAGAAATAAGAAATAAGAAATAAGAAATAAGAAATAAGAAAAAAGAAAAAAGAAATAAGAAATAAGACATAAGAAATAAGAAATAAGAAATAAGAAATAAGAACTAAGAACTAAGAACTAAGAACTAAGAACTAAGAACTAAGAACTAAGAGCTAAGAACTAAGAACTAAGAACTAAGAACTAAGAACTAAGAACTAAGAACTAAGAACTAAGAACTAAGAACTAAGAACTAAGAACTAAGAACTAAGAACTAAGAACTAAGAAATAAGAAATAAGAAATAAGAAATAAGAAATAAGAAATAAGAAATAAGAAATAAGAAATAAGAAATAAGAAATAAGAAATAAGAAATAAGAAATTATAAATAAATATTAAGAAATATGATATTTGAAGTAAGAAATAAGAAATAAGAAATAAGAAATAAGAAATAAGAAATAAGAAATAAGAAATAAGAAATAAGAAATAAGAAATAAGAAATAAGAAATAAGAAATAAGAAATAAGAAATAAGAAATAAGAAATAAGAAATAAGAAATAAGAAATAAGAAATAAGAAATAAGAAATAAGAAATAAGAAATAAGAAATAAGAAATAAGAAATAAGAAATAAGAAATAAGAAATAAGAAATAAGAAATAAGAAATAAGAAATAAGAAATAAGAAATAAGAAATAAGAAATAAGAAAT
>JASANF010001826.1:0-18153 GCA_030248245.1 Trissonchulus sp. WLG1_4 | reverse complement strand
TTTTTTGTGCCTTTCGTTCAGTTACATACTCCGCTTCATGAACAAATATAATTAGTTACGAAAAGAATAGATTTTGACTATCGAGAGTGCAGCAAGTATGTAGTCCAGAACTCCAGAAGTCATTAAAATAAGTAAGTAGCGCCCTTTGTTTTGTCAGACTTTAAAACTGAGTCAACTGTGCAAATTGATCGACTTGGTACCGCTAAAGCCAGAGTCCAATTAAGACAGAACTATTTTTGCAACAAACTTGAGCGGGCCGAGTAGGGTCAGGTCTACTTTTGCATGCGAGCAAAAAACGAATTATAGCAGTCTCATCAGTGCAGAGTCTAATAAACTGTTACACACTTAACAAAAAAAATTAAACTATAAATATATACATCCATAATTACTATAAAATCAATGGAAAATGTAATTTCTTGACTTTTAATAGAGGAATAGAAGAATAGAATGAGGTTTAGCTGTGAAGCAAACAATTTGGCTTAACGACAATACTTGGTGAGGCCCATTCGAGCATTTCCGTGGCACCTTGAAATAATCTAGCAGCACTACTGTCTGCTCCATAGGCGCCTAACTCAAACAGCACTAGACAAGCACGAATATTTTGTTGTGTTCGAACGGTTGAAAAGCTAAAAAACCATCTATAAGCACGTAAATGACTCTTTGCAGCTCAGTGTTACTCAGCCATCTAAAATTCCGTGGGCGTCGCCTACAGAAAACATGTTTCCGCTCGGTTTTGAATCGATTTCCAAAAAGTCAACAATGTCACTCGAAATTATGACTTCGTACCTACTTCGTCATAGTCTAGTCATATGTGCCCTACGCAACTAGACAACAGCTTTACTACAGGTTAGGCATTAGGCATATTAGCAGGTAACGTATGTACGCGGCATAGGCATTAGGCATGTATTGGCATAGCATAGAGGTTAGACTAGGTAGCCAGTCACCGCCAGTTAACTGTTTACATTTTCTTTTATGTGCCGGTTAGCTGATGTTCTTGAGGCCAAGCGACCATGTTTTGTACCTGAGCGAACTGGACCCCTCGGGAGAAAGCGTTCGTTCAGCCTCTTGAATGCAGACTGTGCATTTCAAAACATCCCACTTGTTCTGCACCTATATTCGCCATGGCGGCCCGAAATTATGATAGTATAATGGAATATAATAATTGTTCCGAGTGATTGAATTTTTAGACTGTTGGCTATTAAAGGCAAAAATAAAAAATCAACAGAGGTATGGGGTTTTCTGGGGGTTAATCCTTCGTTAAACGAAATAGTGTTTTTAGGTATTTATGTGGGCATATTTTTGATCCCGGCATTTCGGAAATGTGTTGCCGAGTTATCAGATATAGCTGATCTTTTTCTAGCCAAATAGTCAAGTGATTGTTCTGAAAGGAAAATTAGAAAAAGTTTAGATTAGTGGCCTCGTTGAATCTGAGGAATCCTGTAAATGCCAGGAACCCAGCAAGGGCCAGAGGTTGCCAAATTCTTTGCACTTCTACTTGGGAGAGGAAAGCGGCCAGTTGGTCATCAGTGGCGATTGAAAGGGCAGACTTAGGGATTGAAGGGGCAGCCAGGAGCCGTTTGAATGCTTGTGGAGTTTCTATGCAGAGATGCGCTGAATAGGGGTCTTGGTAGTTGGCGATAGCGTGTGCATGCGTGATCGTGCATGCTGCGGTGCGGACGGGTGCGTGTGTTTTTGCGTTTTTGGTCTTTTCGGCGAGGAACAACGCGATGTGAACATTGATGGCCGACAAATGGGGTACGCCTTTTATTGCGTCATGGCCGGAAGCCGGAAAACGCGTATCCGCATTGACGTTTGAGTAGTCGGGCTATGTGAACATTGTTGGCCGGCAGATGGGGTACGCCTTTTTTTGCGTCATCGCCGGAAACCGGAAAACGCGTATCCAAATTGATGTTGAGTAGATCCGCGATGTGAACATTGTTGGCCGGCAGATCGGTTACGCCTTTTTTGGCGTCATTGCCGGAAACCGAAAAACGCGTATCCACATTGACTTTGAGTACATGGAGCTCGTGCTTTCTGTAATAGTTGTAGTAGTGTGAGTTTGGCCTGCGCCAACGTTCGCCCCCGAGCCCTGAACCAGTTAGAGCATTTTGTTGAGCCTGCAAAAATAAACTATGAAAAGTTAAATACTACTTTGGGATAGTATATTTATTTGTCTAGTTCGCATTTTCTGCAGTTTTCGCCAGTGCTTCCGTAATCTTTTTACGCAGGCCAGTGCCATTTGTGTACTTCTCAAGACTCATTCATGGGGGCGGGTGCTTTGGTGGGTTCATCCAACAGCCATTACTCGGGGTGCAAATTGCCTAGATGGCTAAATCTGCTGTTATCTACCGTCTGGGTGAGCTCATATGCATACCTGTTGGGTGGCATAGTTGCATATGGTTTCATATTTGCATATCATATATGCTGTGGGGTACGCAACTTAAAAGTTACGTACGTAGCGCTATCTGAAGCACAATTAGACACGGGTCGGGCTGCTGGTCTGGTGGTGGGCAAACATTATGCGTTTGAGCAAAAATGCTATTTTGCTGCATGCTTTATAGATTAAATTTTAAAAAAGTTAGTAATTTTTTTGGAGTTGCCTCCCTATTTATAATAAAGAAGTATGTCTTTATTAATGTATCTAGGTAATATGCACTTAGGTATGTGATGAAGCACTATAATTATAGAAATTAATTTATGTCACTTTTATCACTCTTTATATACACTAGAAGAAAAGCTGGGGTAGAAAGTAGACATAGGGAAAACTTTGACTTCTGAAAGTTGCCGCTCCCAAGCAACCAAAATGAGTTTATGTTAGTGAAATGAACGACATCACATTTGGCGATGTGAACCACATCTTCAAAGAGTGCAACAAATTTTAGCTTCTGGGGGCTGCGCCCCTTGACATCCGCAAGCTGCAGCATATATATATGTTGAGTGCTGAGGAAAAAAGTTCGGCGGTTCGACCTCTTTTTGAAAATTCTAGTACCGCCCGTGTCTACCGTTGTGCACTACCAAGAGTATGTATCTACCTATGTAGTTTGAGATTAATAATCTGCCCCTTTTATCATACTAGATAAATTTGAATGAGTAAAATATTATTTGAAACACTTATCAAAAATTTCCTGCTTAAAAACTACTGTTGACCCAGTTGGAAACAAAATATTTAGTAATCTATGAGGTATGTAGGAGTTTTAAGTTTTAAGTTTATAATGCCCCCTTGGCCATAATTTTGATGTGGTGTTTCGGTGTTGTCATGTAACAAAACGTTTACGTTATCTAATCCAAAGCATAAACTTCAGTCAAGGAAGGGGCGACATGATGTCTGGCATTTACCAAAAATTATTACTTAATAAACAATAAATTAAATAATTGTGTACTTACTAATGAAATTAATTATCAACTATTGAATGAAGTATTACTAAAAACCGGACTGATCGCTGTCAGTGATTGTCAATGATACATACTTGCATATCCCCATCGCAAAATTTCATTCAATTTAGACTAACTTTGAATTCAAAACCTATATAATATCAAATAAATAAATGTAGGTGTACATGCGAGGGTCTGGAAGGGGCAGAGCACTTGCCGAATTGAGATTTCTAAACATTTTTGAAACATATATATTATTATTTATTCGTAAAGTTTGCGCAGCAGGACAAACTTAGTGTAAGTACTGACTGGTGACAGCTGAAAATTGCTAAAAAATTGCATGAAACTGCTGCTGCTTGATACTGAAAGTTTCACGCAACTAGAACTGCTATATTTTTTAAGATCCTCTAGGTTTTTTTGGCTTTTCAGACTTTTTACTATTTGTTAATTAAAATGTAACTGATCTGCAATATTTGGTTGTTAAGACCTTAACAATAAATACTCATGCATACTTAGATTTATCACTGAGTAAGTAGGCAACAATTTGAGATTTTCAGATAAAAAAGTTTTGTGTTTCAAATTCACTAATTAACTAAAACAACTGATGTTGGCACTGTTCTTTGGAAGCTGACTGACCCTTTTGTACGTCACAGTTATGTAACAATAATCGCGAGATACAGCTCACTGGCACCTGTTACATACTCATAGATCATATTCTTTCAGAAAATCCAACCTATAACAACAATTGCCGAATACTTTGAAATTGTTCTGACAAAAGCTAAAGAAAAGAAATGCTTGCAATTAATCATGGCACGCGCTCAAATATGTTTATATTCGGCAGTACTCGATGCTATTACGTTATGTAGTATGTCCGATTAGCAGGGCTTAGCTTGACAGAATCAATGTTCATGTTTCAAATTATTGCCTTCATATTATAACCATTACGACTAAAAATCTTGTGCTGACGGTTGTTGGGTACCTGTAATGGTTTGATGTGTATTCTACTTGATACAATTTGTGTATTTATTCAATATAATGTACCGTGAAGTGCTACGTAAAAAATTCACAAGAATCGTCCTCCATTTCTACATAAACGGAAGAATTTAAACTTAAAGAAAACTTTAATGTATAAAACTTAAATTTTAAAACTGTAGTGTGAGTGCACGTGTACGTCCTTACAAATGAAGAGCATAACCACAAGTTGGCGACAATGTGGGACACCGTGTGTCTCACTATGATCTTCCTAATTCGCCTGTGTGACACACCGGGGCCCACAACGGTATATATTTTATACATTTTCTAGGACCAAATCGAGTCCAAGTAAATACTATTGCTTGACCTTGCGAAGAAAAATACTGAAGCAGTTGAGAAACATGATCATAAGTACAGACAAGGTATTTAGCTAGTTGAGGCTGGCTGGGTATTTTGGCGCCATCAACTGTGATGCGTGGTGGTGTAAACACTGAAAATTAGATTTACCGCGAACGTGTTGAAAAATGTATCATTTCGTGAACCAGTTATAGATAATTTACGTTATCCATCTGTCGATTCATGAGAAATTAACGCTATCTAACTAACTAACTGACAAACTAATGACACATACGCGCGTTCCTGACCGTTATGTGTTGCTCTGTAAAGCTCTGTTATGTAGAGTGTGACCTGAGAAGCGCGTTCAATTTACTAGGCTTCCCATTACTAACCAGTCAAGTAGAAGTACATAGTATTGAAATGTTCTGTGTAGAATTTTATATATTGAGGAATGGAGGACAAAAACATCGTCAATTTCGTTCCAAAATGCAATTTCGATAGTTATCTATTTATTATTATTTTTCAGAAAAGATTTTTTACAATCATTAAATTTCGTTTCAATAGCTAAATTTAATATTTATTTAAATATTTGTAAACTTGATGCGTGTTTGTTAAATTAGCCAGTCTTACTAAACAAAACGAAGAAATAAGAATAGCTTCTGATTGATACATTTCAATCCCATGAAATTTTTTTCTGTTTTAGCTTTATTAGACAAGAATGTCGAATTGGACGGACACTGACGCCAAAAATTATAAAGACGCATTTTTTCGGTATGACAAAATGAAACGTGTTGTGACTAGTATATATTTATGGGTAGACATTTCAACGTGTTTTGTGGGTATCGTTGGCTATTGCTTGCTGCTGCTGATTTTTCGAAACAAGAGCTTTAATCTGCCCAGTTTCATGTATCACAAAGCAATTGCTGTTTACGAGTTTGCGCAGTTGAGTCTGTTTTTCTACGTCTCAATTCATCAGTTGGTTACAAAAAAACGGCTGCGCATAGAGGCAGACATCGCAAATGGTTTTTCGTTTGTAGCCGATTTGCTGACTTTAGCTATTTCAATAGAGCGAGTTGTTGCGCTGTGGATGCCCACTAAATTTTCTTTAATTAATAAGTTCAAAATTGTATATATTGTAATATTCGTAACCTTTTGGGGTAGTTTTGCATTTATACCATTTACAGTTGCTAATAACTTAAATGACAAAGGTTTGTTTGTTGGGAATTTAAGGAAAAACTTTCTTCTGTACTTTCATATTCTTTATGTCATTAATATACTGAAAGGCGTGTCTATTTTAACCGCAACAAGTTTTGTAGTCATCGGATTTGCAAAGAAAAACAAAATTTCAGCGTCATCTTCGAATTCAAACGCAAGCCAAGATAGACAACTTTCAATTTTACAGTTGTGCTTAGGCGTACCTGTCGTTGTTAACGGTGTTTTCTATGTAACGAACAAGTTATTGAGACCCATTGTTGGTAGAAAAGCAATGAAGCTTTTAGAGTTCGACGAAGCCCTGCGTCATCTAGAAGTCTAGGAAGGTCAAACTTTTCATGTGGTTAATTATGGGAGTAACGTTTCAAATCGCTCACTGTTTCAACTTTTATTGGTATATTTTATTAAGTAAAAGATTTCGAAATGAATTTCTTAAAACAATGCTAACTTTATTGAGAATGGAAAGTCCTGTTGAAAAAAAGACTAGTGTTTCAAAATACTCAACAAGGAACTCGTATTACCAAAAATTAATGGTTTTGAATTTTCACTTCATCACTATTTCGCTGTTGACATTAAACAAAAATACGTGTATTCGTGTTGTGTTCTTTTGCTCGTGTTTATTTCAGAATATTCAATTTTTACGGATGCAGTGAATAGTTTTTGGTCGTGTCTGTGACCTGGTTTCAACTAATTTTCACTTTTCTTTCTTGTTGCAAAAATAAAGATAGAAATTTCAGCCGTCCATTCCTGTGCGACAAATACTTCATATATGTACTAACGAACAAATTTTAAAAGTAGAAGTTTTTGCAAAGAATACAAGAAAAATTATGACTCATCCCAATATACCTAAAAAATGTTGAGTGCTGAGGAAAAAAGTTCGGCGGTTCGACCTCTTTTTGAAAATTCTAGTACCGCCCGTGTCTACCGTTGTGCACTATTAAGAGTAGTACTACCTAGTTTGAGATTAATAATCTGCCCCTTTTATCATACTAGATAAATTTGAATGAGTAAAATATTATTTGAAACACTTATCAAAAATTTCCTGCTTAAAAACTACTGTTGACCCAGTTGGAAACAAAATATTTAGTAATCTATGAGGTATGTAGGAGTTTGAAGTTAAGTTTATAATGCCCCCTTGGCCATAATTTTGATGTGGTGTTTCGGTGTTGTCATTTAACAAAACGTTTACGTTATCTAATCCAAAGCATAAACTTCAGTCAAGGAAGGGGCGACATGATGTCTGGCATTTACCAAAAATTATTACTTAATAAACAATGAATTAAATAATTGTGTACTTACTAATTAAATAAATTATCAACTAATGAATGAAGTATTACTAAAAACCGGTACTGATCGCTTCATTGATTGCCAATGATACATACTTGCATATCCCCGTCGCAAAAAATTTCATTGAATTTAGACTTTAACTTTGAATTCAAAACCTATATAATATCAAATAAATAAATGTAGGTGTACATGCGAGGGTCTGGAAGGGGCAGAGCACTTGCCGAATTGAGATTTCTAAACATTTTTGAAACATATATATTATTATTTATTCGTAAAGTTTGCGCAGCAGGACAAACTTAGTGTAAGTACTGACTGGTGACAGCTGAAAATTGATAAAAAATTGCATGAAACTGCTGCTTGATACTGACAGTTTTACGCAACTAGAACTGTTATATTTTTTAAGATCCTGTAGGTTTTTTTGGCTTTTCAGACTTTTTACTATTTGTTAATTAAAATCTAACTGATCTGCAATATTTAGTTGTTAAGACCTTAACAATAAATACTCATGTATAATTAGATTTATCACTGAGTAAGTAGGCAACAATTTGAGATTTTCAGATAAAAATTTTTGTGTTTCAAATTCACTGATTAACTAAAACAACTGATGTTGGCACTGTTCTTTGGAAGCTGACTAACCCTTTTGTACGTCACAGTTATGTAACAATAATCGCGAGATACAGCTCACTGGCACCTGTTACATCTCATCATACCAATGTTCTTTCAGAAATCCAACCTATAACAACAATTGCCAAATACTTGAAATTGTTCTGACAAAAGCTAAAGAAAAGAAATGCTTGCAATTAATTGGTTATTATGTAACCAAAGGTCCGTTCTTTTTCCAACATGCACCTTCATTCCTTAGTTAGTTAATTAATTTTCAAAAAATAGCGTCTCGACGCCTCCCCTTTCCCCAACAAAGCACCTTCGGACATCGAATTGTACTCCTCTTCGTCGTCTTATTTAGCTTCACTTGAATGTTATGCTTCACACTATTGATGTTTATATTTCAACAACCTAATTATTATTGATGTTATCAACAATCATATTTTCAGACTTGAATGCATTGAATACATGACTAGAAAATGCTGTTAAACTGCTTTAAGGTGGTAGTTGCGTTTTCGAGGTCTTGCTCTTTGATCTTCCCACGCTTTTATTTTTGTTTCCAGTACAACCGGCGAAAGAAAGGTCCTTTTCAAAATATTAGAATTTTTTACAAAAAGTTTGCGCCACAGCTATGAATCATACGATTACCGGTTGGGGCTGAAAGTTGGTAAGGTTTTTGACATATTTAAAATCCCCAGGCATGTCCCCCACTTTTTTAATAACTAGTCAATTTACTGAGAAAATAGCTGAAAAGCAAACGCACCGAAAATTTAAGACATTTTCTTGTAATTAAAACCCTCTAAAAAGGTCCACAGGTGCAATTTCGAAAAAGTGAGAGACATGCCTGGGGATTTTGACCTTTACAGTACTGTCCCAAAAATTCATGCTCAGGTGTCACTTATAACTTGAGTACTGGTGGCGCAAAGTTTACATAGAAATCACAGAAACCTCGAAAACGCAACTACCACCTTAAAGCAGTTTAACAGCATTTTCTAGTCACGTATTCAATGCATTCAAGTCTGAAAATATGATTGTTGATAACATCAATAATAATTAGGTTGTTGAAATATAAACATCAATAGTGTGAAGCATAACATTCAAGTGAAGCTAAATAAACCGACGAAGAGGAGTACATCGATGTCCGAGGTGCTTTGTTGGGGGAAAGGGAGGCGTCGAGACGCTATTTTTTGAAAATTAATTAACTAACTAAGGAATGAAGGTGCATGTTGGAAAAAGAACGGACCTTTGGTTACATAATAACCAATTAATTGCAAGCATTTCTTTTCTTTAGCTTTTGTCAGAACAATTTCAAAGTATTCGGCAATTGTTGTTATAGGTTGGATTTTCTGAAAGAACATGATCTATGAGTATGTAACAGGTGCCAGTGAGCTGTATCTCGCGATTATTGTTACATAACTGTGACGTACAAAAGGGTTAGTCAGCTTCCAAAGAACAGTGCCAACATCAGTTGTTTTAGTTAATTAGTGAATTTGAAACACAAAAATTTTTTATCTGAAAATCTCAAATTGTTGCCTACTTACTCAGTGATAAATCTAATTATACATGAGTATTTATTGTTAAGGTCTTAACAACCAAATATTGCAGATCAGTTAGATTTTAATTAACAAATAGTAAAAAGTCTGAAAAGCCAAAAAAACCTACAGGATCTTAAAAAATATAACAGTTCTAGTTGCGTGAAACTGTCAGTATCAAGCAGCAGTTTCATGCAATTTTTTATCAATTTTCAGCTGTCACCAGTCAGTACTTACACTAAGTTTGTCCTGCTGCGCAAACTTTACGAATAAATAATAATATATATGTTTCAAAAATGTTTAGAAATCTCAATTCGGCAAGTGCTCTGCCCCTTCCAGACCCTCGCATGTACACCTACATTTATTTATTTGATATTATATAGGTTTTGAATTCAAAGTTAAAGTCTAAATTCAATGAAATTTTGCGACGGGGATATGCAAGTATGTATCATTGGCAATCACTGACAGCGATCAGTCCGGTTTTTAGTAATACTTCATTCATTAGTTGATAATTTATTTAATTAGTAAGTACACAATTATTTAATTCATTGTTTATTAAGTAATAATTTTTGGTAAATGCCAGACATCATGTCGCCCCTTCCTTGACTGAAGTTTATGCTTTGGATTAGATAACGTAAACGTTTTGTTAAATGACAACACCGAAACACCACATCAAAATTATGGCCAAGGGGGCATTATAAACTTAACTTCAAACTCCTACATACCTCATAGATTACTAAATATTTTGTTTCCAACTGGGTCAACAGTAGTTTTTAAGCAGGAAATTTTTGATAAGTGTTTCAAATAATATTTTACTCATTCAAATTTATCTAGTATGATAAAAGGGGCAGATTATTAATCTCAAACTAGGTAGTACTACTCTTAATAGTGCACAACGGTAGACACGGGCGGTACTAGAATTTTCAAAAAGAGGTCGAACCGCCGAACTTTTTTCCTCAGCACTCAACATTTTTTAGGTATATTGGGATGAGTCATAATTTTTCTTGTATTCTTTGCAAAAACTTCTACTTTTAAAATTTGTTCGTTAGTACATATATGAAGTATTTGTCGCACAGGAATGGACGGCTGAAATTTCTATCTTTATTTTTGCAACAAGAAAGAAAAGTGAAAATTAGTTGAAACCAGGTCACAGACACGACCAAAAACTATTCACTGCATCCGTAAAAATTGAATATTCTGAAATAAACACGAGCAAAAGAACACAACACGAATACACGTATTTTTGTTTAATGTCAACAGCGAAATAGTGATGAAGTGAAAATTCAAAACCATTAATTTTTGGTAATACGAGTTCCTTGTTGAGTATTTTGTGAAACACTAGTCTTTTTTTCAACAGGACTTTCCATTCTCAATAAAGTTCGCATTGTTTTAAGAAATTCATTTCGAAATCTTTTACTTAATAAAATATACCAATAAAAGTTGAAACAGTGAGCGATTTGAAACGTTACTCCCATAATTAACCACATGAAAAGTTTGACCTTCCTAACTTCTAGATGACGCAGGGCTTCGTCGAACTCTAAAAGCTTCATTGCTTTTCTACCAACAATGGGTCTCAATAACTTGTTCGTTACATAGAAAACACCGTTAACAACGACAGGTACGCCTAAGCACAACTGTAAAATTGAAAGTTGTCTATCTTGGCTTGCGTTTGAATTCGAAGATGACGCTGAAATTTTGTTTTTCTTTGCAAATCCGATGACTACAAAACTTGTTGCGGTTAAAATAGACACGCCTTTCAGTATATTAATGACATAAAGAATATGAAAGTACAGAAGAAAGTTTTTCCTTAAATTCCCAACAAACAAACCTTTGTCATTTAAGTTATTAGCAACTGTAAATGGTATAAATGCAAAACTACCCCAAAAGGTTACGAATATTACAATATATACAATTTTGAACTTATTAATTAAAGAAAATTTAGTGGGCATCCACAGCGCAACAACTCGCTCTATTGAAATAGCTAAAGTCAGCAAATCGGCTACAAACGAAAAACCATTTGCGATGTCTGCCTCTATGCGCAGCCGTTTTTTTGTAACCAACTGATGAATTGAGACGTAGAAAAACAGACTCAACTGCGCAAACTCGTAAACAGCAATTGCTTTGTGATACATGAAACTGGGCAGATTAAAGCTCTTGTTTCGAAAAATCAGCAGCAGCAAGCAATAGCCAACGATACCCACAAAACACGTTGAAATGTCTACCCATAAATATATACTAGTCACAACACGTTTCATTTTGTCATACCGAAAAAATGCGTCTTTATAATTTTTGGCGTCAGTGTCCGTCCAATTCGACATTCTTGTCTAATAAAGCTAAAACAGAAAAAAATTTCATGGGATTGAAATGTATCAATCAGAAGCTATTCTTATTTCTTCGTTTTGTTTAGTAAGACTGGCTAATTTAACAAACACGCATCAAGTTTACAAATATTTAAATAAATATTAAATTTAGCTATTGAAACGAAATTTAATGATTGTAAAAAATCTTTTCTGAAAAATAATAATAAATAGATAACTATCGAAATTGCATTTTGGAACGAAATTGACGATGTTTTTGTCCTCCATTCCTCAATATATAAAATTCTACACAGAACATTTCAATACTATGTACTTCTACTTGACTGGTTAGTAATGGGAAGCCTAGTAAATTGAACGCGCTTCTCAGGTCACACTCTACATAACAGAGCTTTACAGAGCAACACATAACGGTCAGGAACGCGCGTATGTGTCATTAGTTTGTCAGTTAGTTAGTTAGATAGCGTTAATTTCTCATGAATCGACAGATGGATAACGTAAATTATCTATAACTGGTTCACGAAATGATACATTTTTCAACACGTTCGCGGTAAATCTAATTTTCAGTGTTTACACCACCACGCATCACAGTTGATGGCGCCAAAATACCCAGCCAGCCTCAACTAGCTAAATACCTTGTCTGTACTTATGATCATGTTTCTCAACTGCTTCAGTATTTTTCTTCGCAAGGTCAAGCAATAGTATTTACTTGGACTCGATTTGGTCCTAGAAAATGTATAAAATATATACCGTTGTGGGCCCCGGTGTGTCACACAGGCGAATTAGGAAGATCATAGTGAGACACACGGTGTCCCACATTGTCGCCAACTTGTGGTTATGCTCTTCATTTGTAAGGACGTACACGTGCACTCACACTACAGTTTTAAAATTTAAGTTTTATACATTAAAGTTTTCTTTAAGTTTAAATTCTTCCGTTTATGTAGAAATGCAGGACCATTCTTGTGAATTTTTTACGTAGCACTTCACGGTACATTATATTGAATAAATACACAAATTGTATCAAGTAGAATACACATCAAACCATTACAGGTACCCAACAACCGTCAGCACAAGATTTTTAGTCGTAATGGTTATAATATGAAGGCAATAATTTGAAACATGAACATTGATTCTGTCAAGCTAAGCCCTGCTAATCGGACATACTACATAACGTAATAGCATCGAGTACTGCCGAATATAAACATATTTGAGCGCGTGCCATGATTAATTGCAAGCATTTCTTTTCTTTAGCTTTTGTCAGAACAATTTCAAAGTATTCGGCAATTGTTGTTATAGGTTGGATTTTCTGAAAGAATATGATCTATGAGTATGTAACAGGTGCCAGTGAGCTGTATCTCGCGATTATTGTTACATAACTGTGACGTACAAAAGGGTCAGTCAGCTTCCAAAGAACAGTGCCAACATCAGTTGTTTTAGTTAATTAGTGAATTTGAAACACAAAACTTTTTTATCTGAAAATCTCAAATTGTTGCCTACTTACTCAGTGATAAATCTAAGTATGCATGAGTATTTATTGTTAAGGTCTTAACAACCAAATATTGCAGATCAGTTACATTTTAATTAACAAATAGTAAAAAGTCTGAAAAGCCAAAAAAACCTAGAGGATCTTAAAAAATATAGCAGTTCTAGTTGCGTGAAACTTTCAGTATCAAGCAGCAGCAGTTTCATGCAATTTTTTAGCAATTTTCAGCTGTCACCAGTCAGTACTTACACTAAGTTTGTCCTGCTGCGCAAACTTTACGAATAAATAATAATATATATGTTTCAAAAATGTTTAGAAATCTCAATTCGGCAAGTGCTCTGCCCCTTCCAGACCCTCGCATGTACACCTACATTTATTTATTTGATATTATATAGGTTTTGAATTCAAAGTTAGTCTAAATTGAATGAAATTTTGCGATGGGGATATGCAAGTATGTATCATTGACAATCACTGACAGCGATCAGTCCGGTTTTTAGTAATACTTCATTCAATAGTTGATAATTAATTTCATTAGTAAGTACACAATTATTTAATTTATTGTTTATTAAGTAATAATTTTTGGTAAATGCCAGACATCATGTCGCCCCTTCCTTGACTGAAGTTTATGCTTTGGATTAGATAACGTAAACGTTTTGTTACATGACAACACCGAAACACCACATCAAAATTATGGCCAAGGGGGCATTATAAACTTAAAACTTAAAACTCCTACATACCTCATAGATTACTAAATATTTTGTTTCCAACTGGGTCAACAGTAGTTTTTAAGCAGGAAATTTTTGATAAGTGTTTCAAATAATATTTTACTCATTCAAATTTATCTAGTATGATAAAAGGGGCAGATTATTAATCTCAAACTACATAGGTAGATACATACTCTTGGTAGTGCACAACGGTAGACACGGGCGGTACTAGAATTTTCAAAAAGAGGTCGAACCGCCGAACTTTTTTCCTCAGCACTCAACATATATATATGCTGCAGCTTGCGGATGTCAAGGGGCGCAGCCCCCAGAAGCTAAAATTTGTTGCACTCTTTGAAGATGTGGTTCACATCGCCAAATGTGATGTCGTTCATTTCACTAACATAAACTCATTTTGGTTGCTTGGGAGCGGCAACTTTCAGAAGTCAAAGTTTTCCCTATGTCTACTTTCTACCCCAGCTTTTCTTCTAGTGTATATAAAGAGTGATAAAAGTGACATAAATTAATTTCTATAATTATAGTGCTTCATCACATACCTAAGTGCATATTACCTAGATACATTAATAAAGACATACTTCTTTATTATAAATAGGGAGGCAACTCCAAAAAAATTACGAACTTTTTTAAAATTTAATCTATAAAGCATGCAGCAAAATAGCATTTTTGCTCAAACGCATAATGTTTGCCCACCACCAGACCAGCAGCCCGACCCGTGTCTAATTGTGCTTCAGATAGCGCTACGTACGTAACTTTTAAGTTGCGTACCCCACAGCATATATGATATGCAAATATGAAACCATATGCAACTATGCCACCCAACAGGTATGCATATGAGCTCACCCAGACGGTAGATAACAGCAGATTTAGCCATCTAGGCAATTTGCACCCCGAGTAATGGCTGTTGGATGAACCCACCAAAGCACCCGCCCCCATGAATGAGTCTTGAGAAGTACACAAATGGCACTGGCCTGCGTAAAAAGATTACGGAAGCACTGGCGAAAACTGCAGAAAATGCGAACTAGACAAATAAATATACTATCCCAAGTAGTATTTAACTTTTCATAGTTTATTTTTGCAGGCTCAACAAAATGCTCTAACTGGTTCAGGGCTCGGGGGCGAACGTTGGCGCAGGCCAAACTCACACTACTACAACTATTACAGAAAGCACGAGCTCCATGTACTCAAAGTCAATGTGGATACGCGTTTTTCGGTTTCCGGCAATGACGCCAAAAAAGGCGTACCCCATCTGCCGGCCAACAATGTTCACATCGCGGATCTACTCAACATCAATTTGGATACGCGTTTTCCGGTTTCCGGCGATGACGCAAAAAAAGGCGTACCCCATCTGCCGGCCAACAATGTTCACATAGCCCGACTACTCAAACGTCAATGTGGATACGCGTTTTCCGGCTTCCGGCGATGACGCAATAAAAGGCGTACCCCATTTGTCGGCCATCAATGTTCACATCGCGTTGTTCCTCGCCGAAAAGACCAAAAACGCAAAAACACACGCACCCGTCCGCACCGCAGCATGCACGATCACGCATGCACACGCTATCGCCAACTACCAAGACCCCTATTCAGCGCATCTCTGCATAGAAACTCCACAAGCATTCAAACGGCTCCTGGCTGCCCCTTCAATCCCTAAGTCTGCCCTTTCAATCGCCACTCACGACCAACTGGCCGCTTTCCTCTCCCAAAGTAGAAGTGCAAAGAATTTGCAACTCTGGCCCTGGCCTGGGTCTCCCTGGCATTTACAGGATTCCTCAGATTCAACGAGGCCACTAATCTAAACTTTTTCTAATTTTCCTTTCAGAACAATCACTTGACTATTTGGCTAGAAAAAGATCAGCTAGATCTGATAACTCCGCAACACATTTCCGAAATGCCGGGATCAAAAATATGCCCACATAAAGACCTAAAAACACTATTTCGTTTAACGAGGATTAACCCCCAGAAAACCCCATACCTCTGTCAATTTTTTATTTTTGCCTTTAATAGCCAACAGTCAAAAATTCAATCACTCGGAACAATTATTATATTCCATTATACTATCATAATTTCGGGCCGCCATGGCGAATATAGGTGCAGAACAAGTGGGATGTTTTGAAATGCACAGTCTGCATTCAAGAGGCTGAACGAACGCTTTCTCCCGAGGGGTCCAGTTCGCTCAGGTACAAAACATGGTCGCTTGGCCTCAAGACAATCAGCTAACCGGCACATAAAAGAAAATGTAAACAGTTAACTGGCGGTGACTGGCTACCTAGTCTAACCTCTATGCTATGCCAATACATGCCTAATGCCTATGCCGACAACATGCCTAACCTGCCTACATGCCTAATGCCTAACCTGTAGTAAAGCTGTTGTCTAGTTGCGTAGGGCACATATGACTAGACTATGACGAAGTAGGTACGAAGTCATAATTTCGAGTGACATTGTTGACTTTTTGGAAATCGATTCAAAACCGAGCGGAAACATGTTTTCTGTAGGCGACGCCCACGGAATTTTAGATGGCTGAGTAACACTGAGCTGCAAAGAGTCATTTACGTGCTTATAGATGGTTTTTTAGCTTTTCAACCGTTCGAACACAACAAAATATTCGTGCTTGTCTAGTGCTGTTTGAGTTAGGCGCCTATGGAGCAGACAGTAGTGCTGCTAGATTATTTCAAGGTGCCACGGAAATGCTCGAATGGGCCTCACCAAGTATTGTCGTTAAGCCAAATTGTTTGCTTCACAGCTAAACCTCATTCTATTCTTCTATTCCTCTATTAAAAGTCAAGAAATTACATTTTCCATTGATTTTATAGTAATTATGGATGTATATATTTATAGTTTAATTTTTTTGTTAAGTGTGTAACAGTTTATTAGACTCTGCACTGATGAGACTGCTATAATTCGTTTTTTGCTCGCATGCAAAAGTAGACCTACCCTACCGGGCCGCTCAAGTTTGTTGCAAAAATAGTTCTGTCTTAATTGGACTCTGGCTTTAGCGGTACCAAGTCGATCAATTTGCACAGTTGACTCAGTTCTAAAGTCTGACAAAACAAGGGGCGCTACTTACTTATTTTAATGACTTCTGGAGTTCTGGACTACATACTTGCTGCACTCTCGATAGTCAAAATCTATTCTTTTCGTAACGAAATCACATGTTTCGTTCACTTAAGTGGTGGTTAGTGTAACTATTTTTCCAATAATTGCAGAAGATGTAACAAAGAATATGGATAGATCATACGATGTTAAGCTGCTGCATTTTACAAAGTTCGAATAAAAATGCAACAAGAGAAGCAGTTGCAGTGAGCGCAAGAGGCGTTATGGCAAGTTTACCGCTGGCTCCAGGTAAATTTTTCTTGCTTTGTGGTGAGAAGTCAAAGCTGTTGATGACGAAGCTTTCGAAAAGACCAAAGACAAGAACAAGGACAAGGATAGTGGCCCAGGCAGAGGCAGATACAACGATTAATACGCCACCAGCTTTCATCGATTTTTCTCCAAAACGACTCCACCATTTCAAAGAATCCGGTTGAAACTTAAAGGAGTGGCATTTTTGTCACGATTTTCTAACAAGAAATCTCAGCTCACTCGCCAAAGGAAAAACTAAAGAACCAGCTGTGATATACAGAATAACAGGCTTTCTGCATACGGGTACAATAGATGTTAGTAAGGACACGTGCGTTGATCATCAAAGGTATATGTGTATATATATATATATATATATATGTGTGTGTGTGTGTGTGTGTGTGTATGTGTGTGTGTGTGTGTGTGTGTGTGTGTGTGTGTGTGTGTGTGTGTGTGTGTGTGTGTGTGTGTGTGTGTGTGTGTGTGTGTGTGTGTGTGTGTGTGTGTGTGTGTGTGTGTGTGTGTGTGTGTGTGTGTGTGTGTGTGTGTGTGTGTGTGTGTGTGTGTGTGTGTGTGTGTGTGTGTGTGTGTGTGTGTGTGTGTGTGTGTGTGTGTGTGTGTGTGTGTGTGTGTGTGTGTGTGTGTGTGTGTGTGTGTGTGTGTGTGTGTGTGTGTGTGTGTGTGTGTGTGTGTGTGTGTGTGTGTGTGTGTGTGTGTGTGTGTGTGTGTGTGTGTGTGTGTGTGTGTGTGTGTGTGTGTGTGTGTGTGTGTGTGTGTGTGTGTGTGTGTGTGTGTGTGTGTGTGTGTGTGTGTGTGTGTGTGTGTGTGTGTGTGTGTGTGTGTGTGTGTGTGTGTGTGTGTGTGTGTGTGTGTGTGTGTGTGTGTGTGTGTGTGTGTGTGTGTGTGTGTGTGTGTGTGTGTGTGTGTGTGTGTGTGTGTGTGTGTGTGTGTGTGTGTGTGTGTGTGTGTGTGTGTGTGTGTGTGTG
>JASANF010001824.1:0-20222 GCA_030248245.1 Trissonchulus sp. WLG1_4 | reverse complement strand
ACTAGGGATGGAAGTCTCGGTCATGGTCTCGGTCTCGGTCTCGGTCAAAACCCGAGACTAGCCCAGTCTCGGTCTCGGTCTCGGTCTCGGTCTCGGTAGTCGAAAAGTCTCGGTTTGTACCCGGTCTCGGTTTTTCAAATCTGTGAAAAATTTTCCTGTGGTCCCTTCTTTGGTTTATATTTTTGGCAAGAATTTTTTTTCGGAAGTGTTCATTTCACCAAAATTTCACACCAAACAGTGAGATTCTGTCAATTTTTTCTGAAAACAACTTTACCGCGCTTGTTTAGTTTATCAGTAAACACAGTATATATATACATACACAAAAATGTATATATGTTTATGCTTAGGTTTCTTATTTCATATAATCTTTCAAGTCTATCTGTGTGATTATTATTATATTTTATTCTTTAGTATTAGTGTTTGGCTGGTCAACTTTTTTATGCCATTTGCTGGCTTCACATACTTAACTGTAATTGCCAATTAGTAGGAGTTTAGCACAAAATCAAAAAAATCTGTGAAAGTTCAACTAAACGCACTACTAAGAGCTATGCGGTGACACATGCAGTTCGGTATATAGATGAAAAGGGAAGACTCTACTCCCAACTAAAATTTAGTCTCAGGGGATTGAGGGGGCCCCACTCACAGGGGTGTCACGCCGGAGGCAAAGAATGAAAGAGCGTCACGGCGCGCAGGTCTAATTTTTGAGCCAACCCTTTCTATCTTGGGTGTATTTTAGCAGAACATTGGTAATTCCAGTACAATCGGAGCTATTTTTAACTAAATTCGAGCCAAACAGTGTCAAAAAGTGTCAAAATTTGCTATTTCCTGGCAAGTACAAGGACAAATTGCGTCTGTTTTGGAACAGAGGTCAAAATTTCCCGATATTCAAGAGGACATGGTCACACAGTCCCACACAAACGGGGGAAAGAACCAGCAATGTAACCAAAATTGTCGTGATGTAGCTCTTATTTATGCGCGCAGGCATCTAACGGCGCGCAGGTCTAATTTTTGAGCTAAAAACCCTTTTTATCTTGGGTGTATATTTTAGCGAACATTGGTAATTCCAATACAAGCTGAGCGATTTTTAACTAAATTCAGTCAAACAGTGTCTGAAATTGCTATTTCTGGAGTGAACAAGGATAAATTGCGTCTGCTTTGGGACAGAGGTTAAAATTTCACAGTATTTAAGTAGACACGGCCCCACATCCACACAAAAGGAGAAAAGAACCAGGAACGTAACCAACATTGCCGTGATGTAGCTGTTAATTATATATACATAAGGTGTATGACCATGGTCTTGTAATATTACCTAAAAACTTGTAAAAAGTCATCAAATCGATAGGTAAAAAAATGCCCTAAAGTCTCGGTTTTGGCGGTCTCGGAATTTGGTCTCGGTCTCGGTAGTCTCGGTTTCGTGGTCTCGGTCTCGGTCTCGGAAAAAAAACCGAGACTTCCATCCCTACCATAAACGTAGTCCACAACTGTTCAATGGTGGAGCAGGCCATAAACAGACTATCCCAATCAATCGTTTCTAGGAAATCACCAATAGCTAGCCAGTCCGCTTTTTTAAAATCATAGCGATAAAGTTTCTTTTTCGCCGATTGATTTTTGCGGAGATTTAAAGTAATATCAATTTTACAATGGTCACTTGAAGAAAAAGGTTCAGTAACTTTAACATTTCCAAGAAAAGGATCAGTAAAAAGCGCTAAATCCAATATGTTTTCACCCCTTGTAGGTTTATGAACCATATTTTTTAAACCAAAAGAGCTGGAATACTGTAAAAAATCCGAAGCCATTGAATCAGCATAAGATATACCTTGTGGCCATCTAATACTGCTGAAATTGAAGTCGCCCACTAGAATTATATCCCAGCTGATAGTACAAAATACATTTAAATCTTTCAACCATTCATTGTTTACAAATTTTGTAGAATTTGGGGAACGATAAATAGTACCAAGACGGATTCTTGTAGAGTAAAAGAAAATATCTAGAAATAGTATTTCTATAAGAGAATGGTATGATTTTGATACAACAAACTTTGCATTTACATTTTCATGAACCATGACAGAAACGCCACCATGTCGCCCACAAGAACGATCTGATCGAAAAATAGTGTAGTTTTTTGGAAACAAACTGTCTGGGTAAGATGGGTTTAGCCATGTTTCAGTTAAACAAATTATATCAGGCTCACATACTGCTGAAATAGCATGCAGATCATCAAACTTATTTGTAAGGCTTTGACAATTAAAATATAATAATCGAATTGGGGGTGTACCAGACTTCAGGCTTTGATTATAACTATTGGGATAACCAGCCAAGCTTACCCGTTTAACTCAGAGTTTTGGTGTACATTTTTGCGTTTCACAATCATACCATTGTTAATAACAAGGTCTTCGCCATTTTGGCGACGACGATACAACTCCTGGCGCAGTTCTCGGTCAGCCTGACGTTGAGCGTACGTCAAATCCGGACGTACCCAAGGACGAGGGGCACCCCCTTGGACCCCCTCCGTAAGTCCTCGAAACCCCCGTAAGAACACTGATCTGTCGGCAGGGTTTCGGAACCTAACTTTGAGGATCCGGGGGCGCCTCCCCCCCGCCCTTAGGACCGTCTCGGAAAACCCACTCAACAGCAGACTCACTGAGTCCCAACTGCGTGCCGTAACTACGCACAATTATAAAGTCATCGTCATTTTCGGGTAGGTTCATAATTACTAAGTTTAACTTTTTTTCGTTCAATTCAGTAAACTCGCGGATGGCTGATGTCGTTATTTGCTGAAATTCATGATTCACAGTTTTTTCAAGTCGATCTATGCGTGCATTTACTTGGTCAATTTTTTGCACAAGTTCCTGGGCGGGGAAAACATCAGTTGCTTGAGGTGAAGGGGCCACAGGAAGTTCGGCTGCGGTAGCTAATTTTTGCTCCAGTTCAAACATTTTTTGCTCCATTGCTTTCATACGCAGTTTCATTTCACCAAAATCCGTAATGCACTTGGCACATAGAATACCGAATAGTTTGGGTGATAAAATATTTCCATCGGTCGAGTTTTTGCGAAAAATAGTATCTGCAAAGCCGGCGCATTTATGGTGCATACAGATACCACACCCTGCGCATTTGACTATATAGTCCATTTTTCCGAGCCCCTTATTGCATATACAACAGGGGCTTTGAGCTGGGGTAGGCGTGCCAGACATTGGTAGTAAAAAGAAACAGAAGGGAAGCTAGGGAAGAAAGAACGGGGCAGAAAGAATATGAATATCGAAATTAAAGAAAAACAGTCAGTTATCAGCCAATTAACCAGTAAATTAAATATAACCGATATATATATAAAGGCGTAAACGAAAAAAAAAATATATATACAAACGCAAATTGACGCGAAAGCCGAAAAAATAAATTCGCAGATAAGCAAAGAAAGCAAACGCGATCAAGCGGGGATAAAGAACGCGAAATCAGGAAGTATAAAGATAAGTATAAGTATAAATGGTCGTTTCGTCCCCCAGCGATCACTCCATTCATACTCTGATTAGTATATTACATATACATTCATACATTAACGTGGGATTGTAACCTTTTTATAATTTTTTATAATCTATTATTGTATTCCACAGCTTATTAATATTAACTTTTGATGAAAAATATATACCCTGAGTGTTCTTAGAGCAAAAAATTCTAAATTTATCATTAAGTTTTTTCTTATTATAATTTTTAGACAGGAGATTTGAAATCAATTTACGACATTTGATCGTGAAACTCTCAATTGTCGTACAAATTAAACTACACCGACATAACTCATTATAAAAAATCGTGTATGCCCGTTTTTCAGAAAAGTTACCAGTTAAGTCCGGAAACTTAACTACCTTAAAATTAAAAGCTTCTGTCTTATCATAGACACCACAGCTAAATCTATTCTGTAGTATTTTAATATCAATATCCAATACATTAGCTAAAAGACTGTTACTATTCTCTTTATTCAGGACTAGAGCGTTAGGATATATTTGTGGATAAACGTCATCAAAAACCCCACTATCATTAAAGACTGTAATATCATCTATATATCTGAAAACGTATTTCAATTTCATCAATTGATTGAAATCATGTTTCAATAGCAATTTTTTCATATAATTATATTCATAAAAGAAGAGAAATAAATTAGCTAGAAAGGGTGCACAATCAGTTCCCATAGGTATACCTTTAATCTGTCTGAATACTTTAATACCACAAGCAGGGTTGGCAAGTCTCGGGTTTGCAACCGAGACCGAGACCGAGACCGAGACCGAGACCAGGCAACCGAGACCACCGAAACGAGACCTACGAGACCGAGACCAGCCCTTGGGGGACCTTTGTTTCAAGTTTCAATTTTAAAAATTTGAGATACTTTGAAACGTGAAAAAATAGTTATTAAGGTATATACAAAAAAGTGACGCTTAGGTCAGGTTGTATGAGTGTATGACTTGCGAAGTTGCGAGAAACTTAACATTGGAACGACCAGATGCATGAGAGGAGGTGAGTGACAACCGGAGAATAGTTTCCCGCTGTTTTGTCAACTTTTTGTTATTTTTTAAAAGTTTCGCACACTTCTTCGTATACCACATTTTATAGTGCATTGCATACACATATTTTCACTTTGGCAGGCTGACTCAGGTGCCAGCGTAGAATCCTCCGTGCTGGTGCAGTAGTGCTACTATCGGAAGTTCTGATAAGTGATAGCAGCATCATCACGGACCAGAAAAGTTTCTCACGCTGTCACAGTTATGTGGGGGGAAGATTTGATGCCCCAACCACTCCATAGCCCAAAAAGCATTTGATTGTACTTAGGTTTTTTCAGATATATACTTAATGTTTTGACATGTGTTGAGAGGTTGGGGCTTAAGAAATTCAATTAAACTGCCACCCAATTCGAGATTAGTAAAGACGCAGAAGCCAGCAAATTTTTAATTACAAATCAGCTACAAAGTTAGCACTATTTGGTATATAAATGACGGTCAGTATTTTTACTGCTTAACATAAGAGGTTCCACATACAAATGCAACATCGCTAAGTCAGACAGACAACCCATTTTGGCTCAAACTTTAATATAAAATCTAGCTTGATATACAAAGTTTAAACTTGAAGGTAGCCAGAGTTTGCCGGTGAACTAACATTCTTCTGCAGCAGACAGTTTTAACCATTTCATGCTTGGCATTCTATTTGGAAACTTAAATTGTAAAAAAAATCTTTGTGATTTTGGAAAATTTTGAAAACTTCAAGTCTCATCTGAAATACCGAGACCACCCTATGGCAGGTCTCGGTTTTGCTACCGAGACCGAGACCGAGACCGAGACCGAGACCAGCCTAGTCTCGGGTTTTTTACGAGACCGAGACCGAGACCGAGACCGAGACTGCCAACCCTGACCACAAGTAAAGAACAGGTTGTCTAACATCCATTTTAAAGAATCTATTAGCGCATCTTGCGATAATATAATACCTTTTCACAGGAAAACTGATTATCTTAATTTCATCTGAAATTTCGGTGAAACTAAATTGGATTCAGATGAAATTAAGATGTCTGAAAAACCTGTTAAATTCCTGTTAAATCTTTTACATGAATTTAACAGGTTTTTAAGACAGGCCTACAGCCAGCCGAACTGGTTTACACGAAATTAAGATATCTTAAATCTATCTTAATTTTATGTCAAACCATTCACATGAATTTCAGACTATTTTCACATCTGTTAAATTCAAGTGAAATCTTTTTACAGATATTCAACAGGCTTTTCAGATATCTTAATTTCATCTGAATAATATGTGAAACTTTTAACAGAAAATTAAGATGTTTTTCAGATCTGTGAAAAACACGTAGCTTTAGTTACAGCAAGGCTCATCACATAAACATATAAATTTCAAAATTACAAAACTAACCCTAAGCCTCAGCCTAAGCCCAAACTAAGCTTGTTATTAACTCTGGGACCAAACCTAAGCCTAAGCCTAAGCCTAAATCCAAACTTGAGCCGATATTTGAGTGATTTTGAAAACACACACGCACACTCACACGTGTGGAGCCTTGCTGTAAGGAGAGTAATTTGTGAAAAAACATGTTTTTTTTTTCAACGAGTGCCCCTGACATTGATACCCTCTGCGAGTTTCGTTTAGTCAGCCTGTCCTGGGGCAAGCCCGGAGCAGGAGAGCAACGCGCACGTGGCAGCATGTTATTTTTTATCTAGTGTTTGCTATTGAAGTGCACGCAGCCCTAGGCAGGTGACAGGGGACCGAGAGGAGATAATTTATCCCCTAGTCGGTTGGTCTCGACCTCCCCAGGGCTAGCGCCGAGAAAATCATCCGTCATACATGACGGTAGTTAATGTGCAATATATGTCTTGGCTGGCATTTGTTCTGCAATTTGAAGTGTTTAAGGTGGTGAATATCAATTTTTTTTTGCGCTGCCCTGGTAATTTAGAGGTTTCCCCGAATACCCGAAGGCACACACCCAAGACCGTTGCTGCCGTCCTTACATGGACAAATTTTAAAAATGAAAAAGAAACCTAAGTGTTGTGTTTTTTTGGTACCTGCAAGAAAATACATAATATATATATATATAACAAAGCAACTTCAGCTAAACTATATCACTTGCTCAAGCAATAAGAGGCTTTTTTTACACTAACTTAACAATGGCAAATGGCAAAAACGTCAGAGCGGGCACTCATAATAATCTTAGTTGAAATGTCGACTGTTGGCTGAACGGCTGAAATGATTCGGGATTGTGCAAACAATCGGCCAGGAATTGCTAAAGTTCTCGGCTAACAAGGACGCTGAAAACCCTACCTCGCACCAATGTATTATGCACGCCATAAACGGGTCAACTTAGGTAGCAGTTTCTTGTACGAGTTAAGCTCTTGCTTTTAGATAATGGACTCTCAAATTATGGATTTGTTTTGTTCCTACTTTAGCTTACACACATCTAACACAATATGCTTAATTCAAATATGATCGAATGAAGTAAGTCGAATGAAGTAAGATGCTTACACAGTACATATTATACATAAATTTTGATCAAACGATAAGTTAAGGATTTGGATAAGGTCTGCAGTTATCTCACAGAACTTTTTATCAAGCATTTACAACAATAATAAGAAGAAAATACAGGTGAAACAAAGCCAGAACAGGCTGTAAGTTCGCGCGAATAGGGTGCGGAAAACAGTGTCTGCCCTACGAAGATCATATTCCTATTCTCAACAGGTATACCTAGTCCACCTACTTTAACGAGCTCACACGATTTGCATATTGTCGTTAATAAAGTAGTAGTAATAAAGTGCTTTTACAAGCTGAGCCTAAGTAATTTTCCGCTTTAGACAGACAGTAACCTATTCTACCCAAGGAGCCGCCCGACAAGGGCATTTTTCCTTACTAGTCCTCTCTCTTTTTCCGCTGTAGTGGAAACGAAGCACAGAGCATAGCTATCACTACATAATATAGCTATGACGGCTTCACTCCTGAAGCGGACCAATGTAGTATGTACGTAACTGTACATGTGTACATGTATATGCATGTATATATATTATATACCTATGTAAAATTCGACCCCTTGGACCCCGTTCGGGGGGTGTTGGAATCCAGAGAGGTTCTAGACAAAAACAAACCACGGGTCGCAATCAGGGGCTCAAATTCTCTCGATGGACATCAAAATTCAAATTTTGAAAGTTTTACCCTTGGACCCCTGTCGGGGGGGGGGGTACCCTGAGGCAAGGGGTGGGGTCGCAGGGGAGTCAACGAGAGTCATAGACAAAAACAGTCTTCAGAGACGTGTTCAGGAAGTCAAATTACACCTATGAACATCAAAATCCGAATTTTGAAAATTTGACCCCTTGGACCCGTTGTGGGGGGGTACCCTAGGGGGGGTCGTAGGAGAGTTTACGAGAGTCACAGACAAGAATGCACCTCGGATTCGTGTTCAGGGGGTCAAATTACCCCAATGGACATCAAAATTTCAAATTCAAAAAAATTGACCCATTTTGACCCCCTAGGGGCACCCTGGGGGGGGCTATGGGGGTCCAGAGTGGTTATAGACAAAAATAAATCCTAGATTCGTGTTCAGGACACCAAATTACCCCTAGAGACAAGTTTTTGAGATTAAACTCGAAAAAAAATTTTGACCCCCAAAAGTGCAAAAGGGTCCCGAGTCCCCTTTGGGAATGCCCTGGGGGGGCAATCGGTGGGGCAATGGGTATTAATATGATATGTTCGCAAGTTCACAATCCATATTACACGAAAAAACTTAAACTATCATGAAAAACAAACAGCAAACCTAATTATTCTACTGTGAAGTTACGTACGCGCATACATGACAGCCAACAGGGGGGGTACCGTCTAGGGGACTATTCAACATCTGAGCAAGAAAGTGATAATACCAGTGAATGCACAGCATATGGGTTTATATTCGTATACAAAACGATAGACCTCCACCTATAACCATGATAGCTCCACTGCCCGTAGCGAACCTACCCCCGTAATACACGTGGCGGGGGGGTATGGGCATGCCCTGGGGCTTATAGGCCGAAATTCAAAAAAAGCCCATGTTAGTTTCTATTCCACTACTGTACCACCTCACATGCAAAAGATCATGACTGGCCGTTTTGCGCAACTTCTTAAAAAGTGTGCTAAACTTTTTCGTACTTGGTCATTTTTTGGACCCCAAAAAAGGCGTTTTCCCCCTCCCAGCACAGCCTTTCACGGAAACACCCGAGCAAAACCATTTTTTCCGTGTCTATTGCAGGCTATACGAAATGTGAAAAACCAAAAAAAGTGTCGCTCGGATGAACTACCGGCGAGAAAAGTTCTGGGAAAAAAAAAAAAAGAGCGAAAGTCCGTGAATTTTGGGGGGTCCCCGGGGGTATCTCAGAAAATATTTGACCGATCCGGCTGAAATTTTGCCAGCACTTAGGTATTGCCAAGGGGTGTACACACACAAAATTTCGTGTAAAAAGCTTTCCTATATTTTGAGCTACAAAAAGTTCAAATTCTCAAAATCCGCAATAGTGCTAAATTTTCCTATTCTAGGGTTGGGCGCTATCGCGCCAACCCTGATGGGACTTAGTGCTCACGTCTGGTAGGCACCAGCTGCCCCCCGTGAAAAACATGTAAAAATGCAGCGGAGCGCAGTTTAAGATGAAATTAAGACAATTTTCAGGTAAATTTAACATCTTTTTAAGGTGACTTTTACATGGAATTTATACCAACTGCAAAATGTTTTCTGGTTGCGTTTAAAATTTTCGTATTGTTTTCACAGAAATTTAAGGGGGCGCTCCGGGAATCAAGGATTTGGGCCGTATTTTTTAAAAACAGCCAAAATGACCTATCATTCTTGAAGGAAAGTTGCCCAAAATACAATTTCTGGGGCCGTATTCTCAAAATTACCTGCAGGTAAAGTTAGGCTAACTTTACCCACAGGTAAGGTGAAGGTAAAGTTAATTCTGTGGATAAAGGTAAAGTTAAAATTGAAAACAAGGTTAACATCGACGGTTGAGGTTCAAAATTTGCACAATACATTAACTTTAGCTGCGGAACAAGATAAAGTACTTTACTGGCCCGAATATTAAAGCTAACGATTGCTATCACGTTGGCTTTAGTCATTGGCTGGGATTCACAACCTAACACTAACACTAAAGTTTCCCTTAAAAGTTAGTGAAACACTTAAATTTCAGCCTGAAACACTTAAAATGTTAGTGTTTCGAGGCCAATTTTAAGTGTTTCACTAACATTTAAGGAAAAAGTTAGTGTTAGTGTTAGGTTGTGAATTCCAGCCATTGTCTGAGAATACGAGTTTACCTTCACCTTACCTGTAGGTAAAGTTAGCCTAACTTTACCTGCAGGTAATTTTGAGAATACGGCCCCTGATGTTTTGACGTGCATATCTCCATAGCAAAAAATTTGAAAAAAATTGGAGAATTTACTGATTTTATTCGACATTTACACAAATTCAGCAAGTAAGCCAGTGCATCAACGCTTTTTGAGGTTTTGCAAACAGACGATACGTAATTTTTATGAGTCGTAATGAAAAATTAAAACTATTTTATTGCGTTCTGTGCAAAAAAATCGCACAAGAAACCATTTTCAGAAGCAGTAGACTCAAATATAGGCTGTGTGAATACAAAACCAATTTTTCGGCATTCGATTATAAAATGCTGGTAAGATATTTTTCTACAAAATTTCACACAATTATAGCCTTAGGCTCTGCGCAGTTGAACAATTTTTTAGTTTTTTAAGATAAAGCTTAGAAACTTTTATTATATGAATTTCATTGCTCAGAGTTCGACTTCGAAAACACATAATGACATTTTTCATCCAAACCCGACATAAATGTTAAAAACCAAAAAAATGTTCAACTAGAGAAGCACATAAGCTACATTTTGGTATATAAAGTGTGACTATACGCAAAGCATAAGCAGAGTTATCGTGTGCCGAAAATTCACTCACGGTCGATGCTCTGGGAGTCACGTGACATGATCACGTGATTTCAAATTTTGCCTCCAGTGTTCTTTTGTGCCATACTACATATATGTATAGTAAAGTTTAACATTTGTCAACTTTTTTGCCAATTTTCGATGTAACCCCGGATTCCCGGAGCGCCCGCTTAATTTTTTTTTTTTCTTTTTTGTGTTTTATTGGGTTTATAAGTTTTTGTTGGTTTAAAATTTTCGTATTGTTTTCCATTTAACATAAGTTTAAGATATTTTTAACTGAAATTTAACATAATTTTAAGATATTTTGACAGGTTTAATAACTTTTAAAGATGACTTTCATGTAATTGATGTTTAACGGTTGATGTTAATTTTTTAAACTGCTTCAATTCGGCGATTATATACGACATAGTGTTGTTTTAGTTCGAATTTATTGTTATATACTCTTTTTAATTTTGTGTGTTGTCCAAAAGTTTGTATATAAGTTTATTAATGGTGTTCACATTTTTTATCAATCTTCTACATATGTAATTATGTCATTTCTACATACCTTTTTTGTCGATTTTATACTTTTAATTTAATATTGCTGCATTTTTACATACCCATTTTGTAGTTTTCTTTTTTTTATTCAATAATGCTGTATTTTTACGTACATATCTTAGAATATACAGTATATTTATATATTTATATATTTTATGTACATTATATATACATATATATGTATATTTGTTCGTATGTACTAATTCTGAACTATGTATTCTTTGTGTTTACACAAATTACACAATTTTTTGTGTTTTGTATGTGTGAGAACGTACACAGTGTATATATATAGTCGTGCGGTTAAAAACCCTATTTTAAACTTTTCGGGTCGTCCTGTGCTCCACATAAATCGGATCCATTAATGCTCGCGGCTGTTATAACGGCCATATTTTGCCTAATTATTGCGCCAATAAAATTGATTCGAACTACTCACGTTTCTGAGTAATAAAGCCTCGAAACCTGCGGGAAAAAACCTTAATGCGGGGAAAAAACGCTATCACATTTTTCGGTTTCTCTATTAGCAGTGAGTATATATAAACTCAATTTCATCGTGTTCAACAACTCAGCTGCAGTATGGACTAAAAAAAGGTTTCTCCGACACCCATGTGACTCACAATAATTCTTCAAAAATCTATCCTTTTTGGCAGAAATGACTTCTGCCCAATTATGCATTTTTTCAGCATTTAAAAGCATTAAAAACAGATTTTTGCGCTTAGTACGTTAGAAACGGTGGACAAACACCGCCCGCGTCCACCATTCTTGGATTTGAGTGGCAACCAGCAGCTAAAACCTAAATAGTCCAAAAAATGCCAAATTTTGGTGAAACATCATCAAAACAGGTTTCGTAAGGGGTGTCGGGGTATGGGTCAAAACAAAACGAAAAAAAACGACGTTTTGCGGCCAAATAAATTGTTTCAATGAACTCTGCGCATGTTTTTAGCCCAGATGAATCAACTTTTGTAGCAACAGTGTGTGAGTTTAGCACAAAATTGTCGCAAAACGAAATAGGTTTTCCCCTCGCAATAGGTTTTTTCCGCACAAACTTTGAACAGTCATAGGTCAACCACAACGTGTTTCACTGTTTTTGAGTGGGTTATTGAGAGAGTAAGCTTAATTTTATGTTTATGTTAAAGTTCTGTTAAAAACATGTAAAATTACCCAGCGTGCTCCAAAGTGAACCAGCGCGCATATAAATAAGATGTTAAAAATCTGTTAATTATATGTTAAATACATCTTAATTTTCTATTAAATATCTGTGAAACTGCTGGCCAATATATTTAACATGAAATTAAGATAAATTTAACAGATCTGAAAAACATGTGAAAGTCTGTTAATTTCATCTTAAATTTCGGTTAAATTATCTTAATTTTCTGTGAATAACTTATAAATGGTAAGTCTGAAATTCCTGTTAAATTTTCAACAATACTTTAACCAATTTTTCAGATATTTTTAACAGCTTATTAAGATAGGCCTTTCTTCCTGTGTTTACAGTTGAGAGACCCCAGGATAGAGTTCTGCCCGGGCCTGTAGCGGGCCGCGGGCCGCGGGCCGGGCCCGGGCCGGGCCGGCCCGGAGAGAATTTTTAGAAATGGGCCCGGCCCGGGGTCCGGCCCGTAAAATTCCGGGCCCCGGGCCGTGCGCGGCCCGCCGGGCCGTAGCGGGCCCCGGGCCCCGGGCCGCGCGGGGCCCGCCGGGCTTAGAAATCCGCAAGCCCAGAGCCGTCTCGAGCTTCAGCAACGTATGAACAACGACTGCATTGCATATACATTTTGTATACTGTATATTGAATTTTACAAGTGCGCAGGCACTTATACTACACTCAGACGCACCCACAAGGCATTTTCTCACTTGCTGAAGTCTGTGCCGGGCCAGCCCGCGGGCTCCGGGCCTGCTCCGGGCCGGCCCGCGGGCCCCGGGCCTGCTCCGGGCCGGCCCGCGGGCCCCGGGCCGATAGGCCCGCTACGGCCCGCCGGGCCTGTAGCGGGCCGCGGGCCCCGGGCCCGGCCCGGAAAATTTGCTAGTGGCAGAACTCTACCCCAGGAGGCACTTTTAGTATATACTATAATTTTTCTATCTTTATTATTAGCATAAGCTAGCTTAACTATACTCATAAGTGCCACTATAATTTCTTTATGGGGAATACTAGTATACAATTGACCGAAATCATACGTATTTACTGTTTTTGCATCATTTCTTCTATTAATTTTATTTATACAATTCATTATAACACTAGACCTGTCAATTATCCAAAACATATTTGCTTTTTCTTTAGTATTATTATATATTGCTTTAGTATATAGTCTCATTCTTGATAATATTAATTTCAAAGCAAAACCTAAACCTTTAGACATATTCTTAATCACAGCTTTACGACTTGCTATTATAGTACGATATGCAATAGGGTCTTTATGAAATTTAGGTAGAATGTATACGTACGGTAACTGAAAATCGTCTACACTCCATCCATATTGTCTCACATTGGTTGTACACTTGTTAACTATCACTTCCTTGTCGTCTTCTACTTCTACGTAGACTGTATTATTCCTGTAATTTAATTGTCATTTCAATCTTTGCATCAGCGCACAAGCTTCTAACGCTAACAAAAAGGATGCAATTCAAGTCATAACTCGCGCTGTGGACGGTGCACAGAGTTCGCGCTACCGGTAAATAACAGAAAATTTCTTTTTCTAAAATTTAAACCTTATAGTCTTTAGTCTTTAAAACTTGTATTTTTCAATTTTTAGCCATGTAAAGCTGCATACTTCAGCAAAATCAAAGAAGGTGACACGCGGCATGAACCCTGTTTGAGAAATTGAACTTTCCAACTTATACTTTAGCAAAAAACTGAGTGCTGAGAAACGCTATTGTTTTCTGTTGACCAAAGCCAACAGAAGTCTGGCAGCTAAAAAACACTTTTTGTTGAGTTGAAAATTAGTTATTAAAGTGAAAAGCCAGTATTGTTTTAATTTTGAAATTGATGCAAAAAACTGTAAAAGCCTACGGCACCCAGTGTTCGGATGCGGTCCCCCATCAACCTACTGACTGGGCCCAAGCCTGCTTATCTTCGGTGAGCGGACGAGAACCGGAGCTTTCAGGCTGGTATGGCCGTAGACAAGAATGACACTATAACTTCCTATTATAAACATCGTTTGGCATCGTGATAGCATTCATGAATGTTAAAGTGGCAAGTGCACAAGCATCAGGCATAGCATCCAGCAGCACCTGTGAAAAATTGACGCGTTGTTG
This sequence comes from Trissonchulus sp. WLG1_4, assembly GCA_030248245.1. Classification (NCBI taxonomy): domain Eukaryota; kingdom Metazoa; phylum Nematoda; class Enoplea; order Enoplida; family Ironidae; genus Trissonchulus; species Trissonchulus sp. WLG1_4. Next base: position 6,006 of record JASANF010001824.1, on the reverse strand, counting down.
GCGTAGTTTGTTTGTTCACTTGTTATTTATAACAGCGATTAAATGAAAGATAATCTGAGATCAGATTTAATTGTCATTTCAATCTTTGCATCAGCGCACAAGCTTCTAACGCTAACAAAAAGGATGCAATTCAAGTCATAACTCGCGCTGTGGACGGTGCACAGAGTTCGCGCTACCGGTAAATAACAGAAAATTTCTTTTTCTAAAATTTAAACCTTATAGTCTTTAGTCTTTAAAACTTGTATTTTTCAATTTTTAGCCATGTAAAGCTGCATACTTCAGCAAAATCAAAGAAGGTGACACGCGGCATGAACCCTGTTTGAGAAATTGAACTTTCCAACTTATACTTTAGCAAAAAACTGAGTGCTGAGAAACGCTATTGTTTTCTGTTGACCAAAGCCAACAGAAGTCTGGCAGCTAAAAAACACTTTTTGTTGAGTTGAAAATTAGTTATTAAAGTGAAAAGCCAGTATTGTTTTAATTTTGAAATTGATGCAAAAAACTGTAAAAGCCTACGGCACCCAGTGTTCGGATGCGGTCCCCCATCAACCTACTGACTGGGCCCAAGCCTGCTTATCTTCGGTGAGCGGACGAGAACCGGAGCTTTCAGGCTGGTATGGCCGTAGACAAGAATGACACTATAACTTCCTATTATAAACATCGTTTGGCATCGTGATAGCATTCATGAATGTTAAAGTGGCAAGTGCACAAGCATCAGGCATAGCATCCAGCAGCACCTGTGAAAAATTGACGCGTTGTTGGCGTAGTTTGTTTGTTCACTTGTTATTTATAACAGCGATTAAATGAAAGATAATCTGAGATCAGATTTAATTGTCATTTCAATCTTTGCATCAGCGCACAAGCTTCTAACGCTAACAAAAAGGATGCAATTCAAGTCATAACTCGCGCTGTGGACGGTGCACAGAGTTCGCGCTACCGGTAAATAACAGAAAATTTCTTTTTCTAAAATTTAAACCTTATAGTCTTTAGTCTTTAAAACTTGTATTTTTCAATTTTTAGCCATGTAAAGCTGCATACTTCAGCAAAATCAAAGAAGGTGACACGCGGCATGAACCCTGTTTGAGAAATTGAACTTTCCAACTTATACTTTAGCAAAAAACTGAGTGCTGAGAAACGCTATTGTTTTCTGTTGACCAAAGCCAACAGAAGTCTGGCAGCTAAAAAACACTTTTTGTTGAGTTGAAAATTAGTTATTAAAGTGAAAAGCCAGTATTGTTTTAATTTTGAAATTGATGCAAAAAACTGTAAAAGCCTACGGCACCCAGTGTTCGGATGCGGTCCCCCATCAACCTACTGACTGGGCCCAAGCCTGCTTATCTTCGGTGAGCGGACGAGAACCGGAGCTTTCAGGCTGGTATGGCCGTAGACAAGAATGACACTATAACTTCCTATTATAAACATCGTTTGGCATCGTGATAGCATTCATGAATGTTAAAGTGGCAAGTGCACAAGCATCAGGCATAGCATCCAGCAGCACCTGTGAAAAATTGACGCGTTGTTGGCGTAGTTTGTTTGTTCACTTGTTATTTATAACAGCGATTAAATGAAAGATAATCTGAGATCAGATTTAATTGTCATTTCAATCTTTGCATCAGCGCACAAGCTTCTAACGCTAACAAAAAGGATGCAATTCAAGTCATAACTCGCGCTGTGGACGGTGCACAGAGTTCGCGCTACCGGTAAATAACAGAAAATTTCTTTTTCTAAAATTTAAACCTTATAGTCTTTAGTCTTTAAAACTTGTATTTTTCAATTTTTAGCCATGTAAAGCTGCATACTTCAGCAAAATCAAAGAAGGTGACACGCGGCATGAACCCTGTTTGAGAAATTGAACTTTCCAACTTATACTTTAGCAAAAAACTGAGTGCTGAGAAACGCTATTGTTTTCTGTTGACCAAAGCCAACAGAAGTCTGGCAGCTAAAAAACACTTTTTGTTGAGTTGAAAATTAGTTATTAAAGTGAAAAGCCAGTATTGTTTTAATTTTGAAATTGATGCAAAAAACTGTAAAAGCCTACGGCACCCAGTGTTCGGATGCGGTCCCCCATCAACCTACTGACTGGGCCCAAGCCTGCTTATCTTCGGTGAGCGGACGAGAACCGGAGCTTTCAGGCTGGTATGGCCGTAGACAAGAATGACACTATAACTTCCTATTATAAACATCGTTTGGCATCGTGATAGCATTCATGAATGTTAAAGTGGCAAGTGCACAAGCATCAGGCATAGCATCCAGCAGCACCTGTGAAAAATTGACGCGTTGTTGGCGTAGTTTGTTTGTTCACTTGTTATTTATAACAGCGATTAAATGAAAGATAATCTGAGATCAGATTTAATTGTCATTTCAATCTTTGCATCAGCGCACAAGCTTCTAACGCTAACAAAAAGGATGCAATTCAAGTCATAACTCGCGCTGTGGACGGTGCACAGAGTTCGCGCTACCGGTAAATAACAGAAAATTTCTTTTTCTAAAATTTAAACCTTATAGTCTTTAGTCTTTAAAACTTGTATTTTTCAATTTTTAGCCATGTAAAGCTGCATACTTCAGCAAAATCAAAGAAGGTGACACGCGGCATGAACCCTGTTTGAGAAATTGAACTTTCCAACTTATACTTTAGCAAAAAACTGAGTGCTGAGAAACGCTATTGTTTTCTGTTGACCAAAGCCAACAGAAGTCTGGCAGCTAAAAAACACTTTTTGTTGAGTTGAAAATTAGTTATTAAAGTGAAAAGCCAGTATTGTTTTAATTTTGAAATTGATGCAAAAAACTGTAAAAGCCTACGGCACCCAGTGTTCGGATGCGGTCCCCCATCAACCTACTGACTGGGCCCAAGCCTGCTTATCTTCGGTGAGCGGACGAGAACCGGAGCTTTCAGGCTGGTATGGCCGTAGACAAGAATGACACTATAACTTCCTATTATAAACATCGTTTGGCATCGTGATAGCATTCATGAATGTTAAAGTGGCAAGTGCACAAGCATCAGGCATAGCATCCAGCAGCACCTGTGAAAAATTGACGCGTTGTTGGCGTAGTTTGTTTGTTCACTTGTTATTTATAACAGCGATTAAATGAAAGATAATCTGAGATCAGATTTAATTGTCATTTCAATCTTTGCATCAGCGCACAAGCTTCTAACGCTAACAAAAAGGATGCAATTCAAGTCATAACTCGCGCTGTGGACGGTGCACAGAGTTCGCGCTACCGGTAAATAACAGAAAATTTCTTTTTCTAAAATTTAAACCTTATAGTCTTTAGTCTTTAAAACTTGTATTTTTCAATTTTTAGCCATGTAAAGCTGCATACTTCAGCAAAATCAAAGAAGGTGACACGCGGCATGAACCCTGTTTGAGAAATTGAACTTTCCAACTTATACTTTAGCAAAAAACTGAGTGCTGAGAAACGCTATTGTTTTCTGTTGACCAAAGCCAACAGAAGTCTGGCAGCTAAAAAACACTTTTTGTTGAGTTGAAAATTAGTTATTAAAGTGAAAAGCCAGTATTGTTTTAATTTTGAAATTGATGCAAAAAACTGTAAAAGCCTACGGCACCCAGTGTTCGGATGCGGTCCCCCATCAACCTACTGACTGGGCCCAAGCCTGCTTATCTTCGGTGAGCGGACGAGAACCGGAGCTTTCAGGCTGGTATGGCCGTAGACAAGAATGACACTATAACTTCCTATTATAAACATCGTTTGGCATCGTGATAGCATTCATGAATGTTAAAGTGGCAAGTGCACAAGCATCAGGCATAGCATCCAGCAGCACCTGTGAAAAATTGACGCGTTGTTGGCGTAGTTTGTTTGTTCACTTGTTATTTATAACAGCGATTAAATGAAAGATAATCTGAGATCAGATTTAATTGTCATTTCAATCTTTGCATCAGCGCACAAGCTTCTAACGCTAACAAAAAGGATGCAATTCAAGTCATAACTCGCGCTGTGGACGGTGCACAGAGTTCGCGCTACCGGTAAATAACAGAAAATTTCTTTTTCTAAAATTTAAACCTTATAGTCTTTAGTCTTTAAAACTTGTATTTTTCAATTTTTAGCCATGTAAAGCTGCATACTTCAGCAAAATCAAAGAAGGTGACACGCGGCATGAACCCTGTTTGAGAAATTGAACTTTCCAACTTATACTTTAGCAAAAAACTGAGTGCTGAGAAACGCTATTGTTTTCTGTTGACCAAAGCCAACAGAAGTCTGGCAGCTAAAAAACACTTTTTGTTGAGTTGAAAATTAGTTATTAAAGTGAAAAGCCAGTATTGTTTTAATTTTGAAATTGATGCAAAAAACTGTAAAAGCCTACGGCACCCAGTGTTCGGATGCGGTCCCCCATCAACCTACTGACTGGGCCCAAGCCTGCTTATCTTCGGTGAGCGGACGAGAACCGGAGCTTTCAGGCTGGTATGGCCGTAGACAAGAATGACACTATAACTTCCTATTATAAACATCGTTTGGCATCGTGATAGCATTCATGAATGTTAAAGTGGCAAGTGCACAAGCATCAGGCATAGCATCCAGCAGCACCTGTGAAAAATTGACGCGTTGTTGGCGTAGTTTGTTCGTTCACTTGTTATTTATAACAGCGATTAAATGAAAGATAATCTGAGATCAGATTTAATTGTCATTTCAATCTTTGCATCAGCGCACAAGCTTCTAACGCTAACAAAAAGGATGCAATTCAAGTCATAACTCGCGCTGTGGACGGTGCACAGAGTTCGCGCTACCGGTAAATAACAGAAAATTTCTTTTTCTAAAATTTAAACCTTATAGTCTTTAGTCTTTAAAACTTGTATTTTTCAATTTTTAGCCATGTAAAGCTGCATACTTCAGCAAAATCAAAGAAGGTGACACGCGGCATGAACCCTGTTTGAGAAATTGAACTTTCCAACTTATACTTTAGCAAAAAACTGAGTGCTGAGAAACGCTATTGTTTTCTGTTGACCAAAGCCAACAGAAGTCTGGCAGCTAAAAAACACTTTTTGTTGAGTTGAAAATTAGTTATTAAAGTGAAAAGCCAGTATTGTTTTAATTTTGAAATTGATGCAAAAAACTGTAAAAGCCTACGGCACCCAGTGTTCGGATGCGGTCCCCCATCAACCTACTGACTGGGCCCAAGCCTGCTTATCTTCGGTGAGCGGACGAGAACCGGAGCTTTCAGGCTGGTATGGCCGTAGACAAGAATGACACTATAACTTCCTATTATAAACATCGTTTGGCATCGTGATAGCATTCATGAATGTTAAAGTGGCAAGTGCACAAGCATCAGGCATAGCATCCAGCAGCACCTGTGAAAAATTGACGCGTTGTTGGCGTAGTTTGTTTGTTCACTTGTTATTTATAACAGCGATTAAATGAAAGATAATCTGAGATCAGATTTAATTGTCATTTCAATCTTTGCATCAGCGCACAAGCTTCTAACGCTAACAAAAAGGATGCAATTCAAGTCATAACTCGCGCTGTGGACGGTGCACAGAGTTCGCGCTACCGGTAAATAACAGAAAATTTCTTTTTCTAAAATTTAAACCTTATAGTCTTTAGTCTTTAAAACTTGTATTTTTCAATTTTTAGCCATGTAAAGCTGCATACTTCAGCAAAATCAAAGAAGGTGACACGCGGCATGAACCCTGTTTGAGAAATTGAACTTTCCAACTTATACTTTAGCAAAAAACTGAGTGCTGAGAAACGCTATTGTTTTCTGTTGACCAAAGCCAACAGAAGTCTGGCAGCTAAAAAACACTTTTTGTTGAGTTGAAAATTAGTTATTAAAGTGAAAAGCCAGTATTGTTTTAATTTTGAAATTGATGCAAAAAACTGTAAAAGCCTACGGCACCCAGTGTTCGGATGCGGTCCCCCATCAACCTACTGACTGGGCCCAAGCCTGCTTATCTTCGGTGAGCGGACGAGAACCGGAGCTTTCAGGCTGGTATGGCCGTAGACAAGAATGACACTATAACTTCCTATTATAAACATCGTTTGGCATCGTGATAG